>JAQGDG010000409.1:0-160626 GCA_029844215.1 Przewalskia tangutica
CGGCTACCCACGAAATCAATCAGCGCGAGCTCGCGGCCATATCCTCGAGTGTATGCTGGATAATCTTATTTCAGCTGCTGTCGATCTGAGGATGAAATGTTATCTTGAGACTGCTGTGTCCACAATCCGCCCGGAAAGACCTCCGAAGTTAAGCCAAGTAAAAGTGGCCCAGGCTCCCTTTGCTCGGATATAATGTCGACGCCGCGGGACGGAAATGCGACCTCGTGATCTCGATGTACAATCACAGCGTAGTCTACTCGGTAAAGCGTGCGTGCTGGCCCGGAAGAAATGGGCTGATTTAGTCGGCTGTCAACAATAACCCAAATGGAGTGCGTGCACGTTCCATGCGAGTGTGAGGTAACCACGCAACAAAGTCCATGTTGATCACCTCCACTTCCAGTCGGAATCCCGATAGCACTGCTGATAATCCTTTGGGCCTCACGGTGCTCGACCCAACCGACCTGCTTGTGATTAGGACGTTGTCGCGATAAAACGCCCGCGTCCATGCGAGGCCGTCCCGGCACGATATAAACTGCATCTGGCGAGGTCGCGGAGTACGTCTTAGTGCGACCACGGGATGAATAGAATAATGAGCATTGTGTGCCTCGAATCTGTGAAGTCACGACATGCTCGAACACACTGGCCAGAGCCCTCAAATCTCGGCGCCCCGAAGTGGGCGCCTACCTCGAATAGACTCTTCTCATCCCCGAGAGCTGCGTACTACGATCACCGTACCAGCTTTGAGTCCTCAGCTGCTTAAGCCTCTTCACCTTATCAACGATGGAAGACTGACAGCAACCTCGCGAACCGTACCGCGTATAAATGCGTTATCGATCAAGCGAACCCGAGGCTCGTGGCATTGGCCCGAGTGGATCAGGCGGACCCGTATCACTGTCTGCTGCAGGCTGTACCTCGCTTGACAGGCTCCCGTGAATCTCACGACTCAAGACATATCGCCGAAACCTTCCGTTGGCTTTCCCGGATGGTATAAGAATATCAACATCATAATCTTTCACCAACTCTCACCGTCTGCATCGCCAAGTTGGCTCATCTGCGAAGATATCTTGGGAGGCTCTTGTGAGTGCGTATAAATATCCACGTGAACCCCGTACAAATAATGTCTCCAAATCTTGAGGCATGAATAATTGCGTGACTACTAAGTGTGGGTAGGGTAATTCCTCTCGTGTTTCCGTAGCCAGGAAGCATAGGCTATAACCTTGCGATCTTTGCGTGAAACACACCTGGCCGATGCAGGGCGTCGCGATAGATCGCGTGCCGTAACCCGCCGGGAAGAGTAAATAGGCCCAGGGTAGTCGAGCTTTCGCCCGACAGCGACCTTCTCATGACCTCATCGGCGGAACTTGTTGCGCATACGAGTCGGCTAGTCAGCGGTCTTTGAAATCGAAGCAAAGCGCTCCAAACCTCGATAATAACGCACCCCGAAAGCTGCGCTCCGGTCGGAGTAGTAGGTCTCGGCGAACTTGGTGCCTCGTCTTTGCAGTATCCCACCCCGAACACCATCGGCCCGATAATATGCCCGGGAATGCCAGAGGCCGAGCAAAACTCACGCGGAGAACTTGGCGAATAAGCTGAAGCTCGGAGGACCCAATGCCGTCGCCGAAGTGATCTGCGTACTCGCGTGCATCAGCGAATAAACGGGATGTAAATCGATGAATACTATCACAAATGTATCAAAAAATGGCGAACACGGTTCGTCAAATCCGTAAATGCATCTGGCTTGGGCGTTGGTGGCCGAAAGACATAACCACGAACTTCATGAGTGCCCATCGAGGTCTGAATGCGATTTTGGGATATCTGCCTCTCGAACTTTCGAACACATGATAGCCGGACGCGAGTCTATCTTGGAAAACACCTCGCACCTGCGGTGGTCGAACAAATCATCAATCACGGGGAGAATTTTATTCTTGATGGTTACCTTATTGCTGTAATCAACACTGTCGCGGCGTCATCCTTCTTCTTGAACAAAGCGGCGCTCCCAGGGAGATACGCTAGGCACGATAAAGCCTTTCTCGACCAAATCTTTGGTGGTCCTTGACTCCTGACTCGGCGGTGCCGTCTGTATGGCGGAATGGAAATAGGTCGAGTGTAAAGGCGTGTCGTACAAAACTCGATCTCATCCGGGAGGATGCGAAAGATAAATGGGAACCGTCGGAAACTCATAACCAGCGCATTTTGGCGAAGAAGCGACACCTCGGCCTGTATCAAATGCGAACGGATGATGATGTACCGCTACGCACCGTCTTACAGCCTTGAGGTAAGAAATAAACCTACCGCCGGCGTGACGTGTTGCCACTCGATAAGCGGCTCGCGGTGGAACCGAACGACTGTCCCTACGGTCAGCGTTGGCATAACAAGAAGCCAATCGATCCATTACCCGTAATGACATCAAAATCGTCATCTCAACTCTATCAAGTCTGCGGGTGCATCGTGTAAATAAACAGGACGACCTCTATACACGCTCATTAACAAGATCACCGTTTGGCGTAGCTGCCTCAAAAGGCTCTGTCGACCATGGCTCTATCCAGGTCTGCATGATAAGAGGGGACACATAGGACAAGGTAGAACTGGATATATCAAAGCATAAACATCGCGATCTGAAATCAATAATGTACACAGCGGCGGCGTCGAGGAAGCCTCACGATCTGGCGGTGGCTAATGAATATATGCGGTTGCAGGGACCGCTAGGCTGGAACCACCGCCGCGACCCTTCCGCGGCTGCCCGATCAGTGAGTACCACGCCTCTCGGCGCGCAACCCGCGAAGGAGAGAAGACCCGGCCAAGCGATCACGCCGGTGCCGTACCACCCACGCCTCTGGCCAGGACAATCTCTCCTCGATGGCCTGCGCCACCGCGGTAACAAGCTCCGGCTCTGCGACACTCGCCCTGGTGAAACCTCGCATCGAGCACGAGGTGTGGGTGGTCCCGATCGGTGGCGGTTCTGCCTCCGCGAAATCCGAAGTCACGGAGCACGACTGGCTCACAGATGACTGGCCGATCAGACCTCGCGGAAAACCGTGAAGGAGCACTGCTGTCTTTGGTGAAAAGTGGACCTAGTCTGCTGCGAAATTTTGTACATCCGCCTCGAAAGCGCCTGAGACCCATTGTCACGGCCTCTTGGTGGCTGAGTCAATCTGGTCCTCCTCTCTCTATCATATCCCTGCGCATGAGCTGCGTCTGGCGATGTCGTGCTGGTGAAGAGCCACCCAGTCACGATAATCATATGACGGTCTAGCCCATCACATAACGATGAACTCTATCGCCATGTCTACAATGGTGTGCGCGTATGCAGCCAAGTCGAACTCGGTGTACTCGCGATAGTCCTCCCGTTCTGCCTCGAAGTCAAAAATCTATCTCTGCGGGCCTCCTCGTCTCGGGAGGCAAAAAGTGATCCATGAAGGCCTCTGTAAACTCCTCCCAAACATTGGAAGAGCAACCTCGCCTCTAAAGCAACCACGACTCAAACCGGTTCAACCTTGATATCGGCGTGCGGTAAGAGGTTAGCGTAGCGACTCTGTCTCTGAAGCCACTAGAGCACTTGCATGGTCGTTGTAGGCTGAATGAACTCCTGCGGATCCTCCGGACCTAGAACCATAAAACTCGGGTGGATGACAGCCCGAGAAAATCCTAATCCATAAGCCCATCGGCTCACAGGGTGAAATTGCTGCTCACTGTCGTGTTGCCGACTCTTATCTTGATCGATAGCAGGATCTGCTCCCGTAGTCTCTATGCTCGGCCCGGTGTGTGGGCCAGAGGCTGCAGTGCCGGAACCTCTGGAGCTCTTGCGGCTCTCGGCTCTCTGTATCTTTGCCTGCGTGGTGAACTTCGCCGAGGCACTTCTTACCTCGGGCGTAGTGCGTACTGGTCAGTGTAACCTCTGAGTCAGCTAGCGACTCTGCTTTGCCTTGCCCTACAGGCCACTGGTGCCTCCGTGGAGGCATAAGCATTCCATAAGAAGATATCGGAGAGGATTCAACCTAATAAGGCGGCTCTCTTGCGATCTCGGAGAGAAGAATGAAACCAATCCTAAATGTCCTGCTGACCTCACGATTATAGATGTGGTGCCTGACACAGATAATCAAGACTACCACTAGACGATGCGTGGAGCACTTTCAGAGACTAAGCATTACGATACCACTTTTGTCACGACCCGGCCGGGGCGCGGCAGTGCCTACACAGGCACCGTTGATACTCGTGAGAATAAGCGGAACATACCTGACGTAAACACGTGTGTAAACGATAAGCATCGCAGGCTGGCGATAAGGCGCGCCGTAATATAAACATAATCAAAGTACAGGCTGTACAGCTCGGTTCTTCTGACTGACCACGTATGTGAATACGAGACCTTAGGAATAACAAGTTGTGGCGGGACGGGGCCGCCGTACCACGAATGTACATAAATCTACAACGTGGGGAAGAAGCGTACGAAAAAGACAAGCCTCGAATGGAGCTTGGCGTCGATAAGTGATCACAGAATGAGGATCCACCACGCTTACCTTTTCTGTGGCGTGAGCGGCCAGGAAGGGTCGATTACCTGATATGTACTAAGTATGCAAAGCGGAAAATGCGTAAATTACATCATAAGTTTAAAACAAAGCGGAGTCATGTGTGATAATAAAATTACGATTACCACGATTGCCTTACTATGATGAGAGTAAATGAGGTATACTTATGCGTAAACATAGGAGACTCGATCAAATCATGGGTAGAAAATCCATGGAAGCATGTAGTATAACGTCTTGGGGTTTACCATCATTTATCTCTTACCACGAGCGCGGTGGTATAACGTCTTGGGGGCTTACCCACCGTTTATACTCTTATCACGGAGAAGGTGGTAAGCGGGTGGTATAACGTCTTGGGGTTTACCCGCCGTTTATCTCTTATCTGGAGAATGTGGTATAGCGTCTTGGGGTTTCCTCGTATACTCTTACCCGTCTCAGCCGTAATCGCTGATAAATAAGCAAGTTAAGAAATCCCTAACTTCTTATTAGTCTTATTCATATACTCTCTCGTTTTAGTTTACTTAAGGCACTAACATATCTTTTATGAAAATCCAGGAATTTAACCCAAGTACTACATACTTACTCTTTAAAACAAATGACTCTCTTTAGTATAAAACTTCCAAGATACTATCAGCCGTAGCATCAAGTCAAAATTACTTTTCAAGACAAGTCTGATACCACTTTAGAAATAAAGTTAGGTTTCTAAATCGAGTGACTCGCTTTTCTTATAAAATCTTAGGCAATGGATGCTTAAAAATCAAATCGCACTTTTCATTAAATCAAGTCAATTATCTTTCCATAAAGCAAATATAACCAACTTCCCATAAAGTCGTTATATTTACTTTATACCTTACCAAATACAATTTCATATCGAGGGACTTATACGCAAAGCAGAACAAGTATCGCATCTTGAAACTCTTGAAGTCCCATAACTTTAATAAAACATTAGACATCATAATACTTTCAAAGAAGTGAGTTAATCTCCTAACTCACTTAACAGCTATTCATAAAACTAGTAAAGGATAACAAGGTCTTGTCGTCTAGTACTATATCGTCTGACTAGTCATTGCTCGAAAGATAAGAAAAATTCTACATACCTTTTTGGTCGAACCAACTTGCAGTACAATATCCAGCGTAGTATGTCAGCTTTATAATATCCGCAATATGTCTATCAGCGTCTTGCTTGAAGCGTAGAATATTACAAGTGTAAGGTCCTAATTTCTACGGAAAATCGGACAACACCTCCTTTGTTTCTACTTACTTTGCTACCTTTTTCAGGCGAATACAATAACCAAACACGCCACATTTAAGGCCCGAACAATGCAATCAACAATGGGGATTACACGCCTACTAGGCGTGTAAAATTCCGCCCATGATAGATATCAAATTAATACAACTTCTTAGGCCAATTAATTTTGGCAGTACTCTGACATCGATTCTTATCCAATTTCCATTTCAATCAAGTTATTAGCCTAACATGATATCAAGTCGCGATCGATTATAACTACTATAATCTCGAGTAATTAACGTCGACTTTTCTAATAAGCGACCAATTTATAATCGACTACGTGGCTTACATTACATTTGATTCTAAGGCTCTGACAAGCGATCCGTAACAACATAAACTTGAACACGTAAACTTCGTACTAGCAGCGTATAAAGCTATGACAATATAAATAATCTTGTAACACTTTTAAGAGACAAGATTATACCTCAACGAATCTTAATCGACTCAAATCGAAGTCGCTCCTTAGCAACTTAGAGCCTCTTGAGGCGACAATCCGCTACTTGAGACCACTTAGAACAACACCAACAAATTTCCTTCAAACTTCCAAACAAAACCTAGAAAGACAACTAGGTTTTAAGCTGCGACTAACCGAAAACTATCTTTTTTGAGATTTTCTATTGAGATGCACTTGATACACTCAGAACCTTGGTTTAAAGTGTGGAGCTTAATGGACAAGAAACAAATTTTTTCTTTCAAATGGGAGTGAACAGGAGCTCGAGCTTGAGTTCTTCCAATTTTGTGAAAATTTGGCTAAGTGTTAAGCTTGTCTTGCACTACTAGTATTATATAGTGTAATGGAGAATTCAAGATATAAACAAATGGGTGGTTTGGATGAGGTCTTAACAAATATCAAGACTAATGTGGACCCGTTGACTAAGTCGATAATGTCAAGCTCGCGGCTTGGAAGACTTGCCATCACAAGACTATGGTCGATGACCATCTTGGCCATACTGTTTCGTCAGGCATCGTTAAGGGGGTGACACGTGTCGCCTCGTTCGTCATAATAATATGTTTTAAGCAATTTCATAATTAGATAATTTTTACAAAACTCAAATTTTAACAACATGAGTTCTTACGTACGTTCTTAAAACATGTCCTGTAAATACGGGGTGTAACAATTTTAGACCAGTTTGGTCAATGATAAACTAGAGAAATAAAGGCGAGTGTTGGAATGTGAAGCATGCTGAATCTGCACTAGTCTAATGAGAAAAAAATCTAAAAAAATAAAATTCAAACCTGAACCCCAAACGCCAAACCCAAACCCCAAATTGCATAAATTTAAGGAACCGTGGATGGGTATACCATAAGCCGACCGTCGTCGATAGCTAACAATTATCCTTTAGAATCGACTTCAAGCATGGTCAATAATTATCCACATGTTATAGATAGACTAGTGACAATATTTGTCTAAAAAGTCATAAATAAATTAAAATTAAATAAATAAAAGGACATATCACTATTTACATATTAAAATAACACTTTAATACATCATATGAGAGTCTCCATCAATTTAACACATGATTAAAAGAGTTTTAGGACAAATAATGATACTTAAAATGCCAATATTTATCTTAAAATAAACTCATAAACTCATTGATCTTGAAAATGATAGTCTTGAGTTTTTTTTATCTTTACTTGTCCATGAGCAAGCTTCAAGGTTAAAAGTCAAAATTTATTAAATTTAAAATTTTGTTACGGGGCAAGCAAGATTAGAACTTCAAAACTACACACCTCTAAGTCATTGTTGAAAATTACTCCATTCGCTCACTTTAACTTGTCACGTTTTATTTCTCGAGAGTCAATTTGATTAATCTTCGGAACAAAATTGAATTAGATTAATTCAATATTTTAAAATTAAAATTTAGATGTTAAAAAACTATAAGTTGCAATTGTTCTCATATTAATATGATGAAAATATATCTTAAAATGTTAGGCAAGATTCATGTAATTTGACTCTTAAAAAATAAAATGTGATAAGAGGGAGTGCACAGAGGGAGTACTTTGAAACGGTGCCCCTATTTCCTCCTTAATCCATTACATTAATTGTTGAAAAGTGTAAATCTCCTTGTTGGAGTTCTCTTATTAATGTAATATATATATATATATATATATATATATATATATATATATTGTATACAATTGTAGTCCTTATAGAATTAGGATCTCTATTTTACATTAATTACACTAAATATTAATTACATAATATATTGTGAATATATATGGAGTATATTCACTATCACACTCCCTCAGTCAGAGCAGGAGGAGGCCGGATGCTTAGACTGAATTTGAAGTCAAGGAGCGATTCTTAGAAGCCCGCTGTGAAGATATATGCGTCTTGTCTGAAGAAGGAACATCTGACACCACTAATGTGACCCATTCTGACGCTTCTCGCAAACAAAGTGAATATCTATCTCGATATGTTTGGTTGATCTTTGAGCGGGTTATGAGACAAGTAGACATCATATATGTTATCACAGTAAATCAAAGATGTCTTACGTATAGGACAATGAAGCTTAAGAAGGAGATTTGAAGCGACATAGCTCGTGATAGCGTTACATAGCGCCTCGATATTCTGTTTACGCACTAGAATGGTAAAGCATGGCTTCTTAGTAGACCGTGATATGATATTATTGATCGGTGTATTTTATATACACCTTTTGAGTCGTGTTTAGTTAGTCTTTTGCCCGTTTTGTACAAATAAGTGTCGTCTTAGGATATATTTTCTTTCTTTTGAGTCATATTGATTTAAAGTGGCTCATTAGCGGAAAAGGAGCAAAAGGCGAGAAGCGAGAGGTTCGAGCTCAGCGAAAGTTGGTGAGCAAGACGCACGAAGCGGCGCGCGGCCTCGGCCAGCAGTCGAGCGCCACGGCGCCCAATTCTGAAGGCGTGCGGGAGTTTAGCGCGCGGCGCTAGTTGCGAACCACGCGGCGGAAAAGCGGCAAAGTCGAATGGGAATGGGCGAGGCACGAAGGAAAACGAAAGCGTTTTAGAGGCTATAAGCGATCTTTAGGTCGGTTGAGAGTTTCCATCCTTGCCAATTCCACGACCTTGGAGATCGAGATTGGAGACCACTTAGTAATTTCTTGTTTCTTGTTTTATTTCTTTATAGTTTATGTTGGATATTAGTTTAGTTCTTGTCATGTCTATGGCTAGGAACTAACTTAATCTAAGAGCTTTCCGTATCGATTCACTTGAACCTTATTATTATGAATTAATGCATGTTTTTTGTTCTTCTTATCATTGTTGAGATTTATTCAATTATTGTCTTGAATGTTTGGTAATTAATTGATCACTAATTATCATAATTCATATGATTTCTAATCGAAAGCCGAAAGGGGAGATTGTGAATATGCTATAGTTGAATAAACATAGGTTAAATCGTGGACGAAAGTACCCCGATACTTGTGTAGTATTAATAGGTTATTGCTTTTAATCCTCCTTTATAGTCAATCTTATCACCGAAAGGTAGAAGGGTTCTATATTGGGGTTGAGTGTTTATATTACCTTAACAGAAGTATAAAACGACTTAGTTAACCTGCTATCTAAAAATAGAAGAAGAACCATAATTAATTGCATTAACAAGTAAGATAAGCGGATAGTTGAGGAGCCCTATTTCCATCATATCTGAAGTAAAATAAAGTAGTTTAATTAGCATTCATAATTATAGTTATAAACACTTTATCAATCATTGGTTACCAAATAGATACCATAGAATAGAATTTGAGAATTGAACACTAATCTCTGAGGACGATAACTCGGTCTTCTAGACTATATTACTTGACACGACACGTGCACTTGCGTTAGTGTGTGCATAAATCGCGTATCAAGTTTTTGGCGCCATTGCCGGGGATTGGCGTAGTTCAATATCAATTTTATCTATTCTTAATTTCTAATTTTGTTTTTTTTTCTTTTTATTAAGCTTTTATTTTATTCGTGAAAACCAGTGTGCCGTGATCCGTTTGTTGATTTTGATCTGTTGCAGACATCTAGTTTATGCGAAGAAGAAGAGGAGCAGATACACTTGTTCCCTTCAACCCGGAAATTGAAAAGACTTGCAAGCGAGCAGGAGAAACCAGCGAGTTTTGGCCTTAATAGCGATGGGGTTTCTGAGAACAACAATGAAATGAGCGAAGGGTTAGGTGATCATCAACCTAACCAAAGGATGCCGGAGATTGCGATGGATGTAGAAGAGAGGTTCGAGTCAGTGAGAGAAGCTTGGGAGATTATGTCTTTGCCGGTGAATGGAGCATAAACTTGCATCGGGCTCCCGATAATAGGGCGAATAATTTTGAAATCAAGCTGCGATCTGAGTATGGTGCGAATCTTTCGATTCGGAGGTTGCCATCGGAGGATCCTCAGCGTGCACATGGCGAACTTAGAGTTGTGTGCAACCTTGATACAATGGCGTTCTTGGCGATGTCATCCGATTGAGCTCTTTCCGCTTCTCACTCGAGGATAGGCGAAAGTGTCGCGACCGACCGGTCGTGGCCGTGCCTTAACACCACTGCGACCTGACATCGAGAGAAAATCAGCGAACATAAACTCAAAATAAACAACCATAATGATATAAATAGTCTAGCCCAAAATGGCTACCCCAAGTACATAAAACCGAGCAGTTACATCCACTAAACAAACCAAGTTATGACAAGACTACAGTCTGCAGAAGGAGTAACACTATGGCGGGACGGGGCCGTCGTACCTGAATGTACAAAATATCAACCACGCGGGGAGAACCGTACAAAAGTCGAGCCTCAGAAGAAATGGAGCTCGACACTGAGTAAAAGATCCTAGGAATGAGGATCTACCACCTTTCACCTGCGGCGTGAGCGGCCCAGGAAAGGGGTCGATCAATGTACCAAGTATGTAAAGCGGAAAATCTTGTAGTAATATCATAAGTCAAAAATAAGTTGAGTCGTAGATAAAAATCAATTTCCTTGCATTGTGCCTTACTAACAATGAGAGTAGCAATTATAAATCTTATGGCGTAAAAATAGAAGGCTCGCGATCAAGCGGGTACCTCGCGTAGTATCATTAAGCAATCCTACTCACGGGACTATTTCACCGCATGGGTCTGTGGACCAGCGTGAGTCATCGCCTCGTCGTGGGACTATTTCACCCGTGAGACTATTTCACCCGCGTGGATCACGTGGTGGGATCGCGTAGTACAAGCGTCGCACTCGCGTCATGGGTAGCAAATCCATGGCATAGATAATAACGGGGTTTACCAGTAATACAAATATATAACATAGCTCATCATTATCATCATAACATAAGCACTTCGGCTATCATATCCAACATAAGCACTTCTGCGCTGTCGTATCATACATAAGCACTACCGGCTTATCATAACATAAGCAAGTTAAGTAATCCACAACTACATTAACATTATTAATATATCCTCTCATTTTAGTATCTAAGGCCTAACATGTCTTTTAATAGAAAATCAGGAACTCGACCCAGTACCGTGTACTTTAACTTTTAAGAAAACTCTTTTTATACAAAGATTCAGATACTAATCACCATAGTATCAAGTTACAATTTCTTTTTAAAACAAGTCACATTTCCTTTTAGAAAATATAATAGGCTTCTAAATCAAGTGACTTCATTTCCTTTAAAACCTTAGGCAACCAATGCCTAAAATCAATCCACCTTCCATAGTTTCAAATCCTTTACCCGTATTTGTTTTAATTAGAGTAAACCATTCTTTGTGAACCTTTCAAAAACTAATATAACCAATTTTCCATAAAGTCATTATATTAGCGTTATTCCTTTGTCAAATATTTTTTTTCCTCAATCCGAGGGACTTATACTTTTGAAATGAAACAAGTATCATATACTTTAAACAAGTGTAGATTATCAAGTCTTGTGCATTATCGTACTACATAGATACAATTATTCGTACTCGAGAGATAGGAAAGCTCTACATACCTCTTTGGTCGATCCAGCACTAAGTCCACTACATGAGTAATATGTCAACCTATAATAACCATAGTGTGTTTATTAACCTCTAATTTCAATGTAGAAATTCCAAATTCAAGTTACCAATTCCTAAGGAAAATTGGGCAGCATTTCCTTTGTTTACTCACTTTGCCACCTTTTTCAAAGTAGATTTTCAACACTCAAGCGCACCATTAAGATGACATCGAACCACCACAAAGGGGATTACACACCTAATCTTGGGTGTGTAAAATTCTTCCCCATAAGGTATAATAATACACTTAACAATTCTAAAGTAGTTTGTAGGCTACAACATGCTCATTATATCTCTTTAGCCAAAACGCCCGTACCGACCCACGTTTCTTGCGTCTGATGACTACAATAGCATTATTTACTACCACGTACATTCTTCTTAACATGCGACACTAAAAACTAATAATAGAGGAAGAATCTTTACCTTAGAGCTTTAGCCAAATATATCCAACAATTTGCTAACCACATTCCAAGAACACCACATGACAACCTTTCTGAGCTTATGCCTTTTACTTTTGATTTTCCTAAGGCTAGAATGTCTCTTAGAGTTTTAGAGAGAATGAGGAGCTTGAAAATAATTTAAGAGAGAAGGAGGAGCTTTTCTAAGAGAGAGATGAAAGATGACCAAGTCTTTAAGACTTGGTCGATATAATCGTCTGAAATCGGATGGGGAGGGGACAACTTGTCGCCCGTACCACACAAAAGAAAGATCAGATTTTCCTAAGTTTTTCATGATTTCCGCCTCGGCGCGCCTGCGATCGGCGCCGGCCGCAACTCTGCGGACTCTCGGGACTTTCGTGCGCGACCACCTTCCGGCGCGCTGAAACCAGCGACCGCCGGATCTTCGTCGCGGCCATCTTCGGCGCGCGGCCTACAATCCGCCAGCGCGCGGCCACGCCTGCAGCGCGCGCTGAACGACCAGCGGTCGGACGAACCACGGGTATAACATTCTCCGCCCGAAACATTCGTCCGAATGTTCGCTTACAAACTTGAATCACAAATTGGCGTAGGCGCTCTTAACTATTCTTTTGCAAATAAAGGCGCTCCCCAGCCACAATAATACTTAAGCACAATTGCTAAATCAAAACTAACAAGCGAGGAAAGTGGGTTACACGGAGGTGTAGGGAATAAGTGAGGATCTTGCTTCGTATCATCATATGCTTCCGCGTCATTTCCTCCATTCTCGTTCGCCATAAGACCTTGGCCGGAAGCCGCGTCCTTCGTCGAAGTCGCCTAACTTTGTCGATCGGTATCGCTATGGGACTCTCCTCATGCGATAACTCCTGCATCACTTGGACATCATGAGCCGGGTGCGCTCTAGATGGATCTCGATACATTTCCATGGCGTGGACACGTGGAAAGCTGGATGTCACCGCCTCCGAATCGGACGGCGGATCTAACTTATAAGCAACCACTGCACCTACGGACAATCGATGACCCGATGTACCTTGGGCTAAGCTTCCCTTCTTTCCAAATCTCGTGCGCCGCCGTGGGCGTACGCTAGAAAAACCGATCATCTATCTCAAATTCCAAGTGTCGGCGGATGATGCGCATCGACCTTACGACTACGAGTGCCAACAACCGCTCTGGATAAGCTTCGCCTTATCCACTGTGAACTAAGTCGGCCCGACTAAGCGAACTTCTCCCGCCTCGAACCAGCTATTGGTGACTGCGCTTCTCCGTATAAGGCCTCGTAAGGCGTCGTCGAATCTTGGAATGGTATTTGTTGTTGTAAGCAAACTCCAAGAGGCAAATGATCCTCCACTACCCACGAAATCAATAACATAAGCCCGACATATCCTCGAGTGTATGCGGATAGTGCGCTCGGCACTGTCCGTCGATGAGGTGAAATGCGATCTTGAGACTCGCTTGTGTCCCTAATCCGCCGAAAAGACCTCCGGATGTTAGCGAAGCGGGCTCCTCTATCGATATAATCGACAACGGGACTCGTGCGGTCTCACAATCTCTCTAATATATAATCGGCATAGTCCTCGGTGAAGCGTCGTCTGGCCGGAAGAAAATGGGATGATTTAAATCGACTGTCGACAATCACCCAAATGGAATCATGTTTCCTCGAGTGGTAGGTAGCCACGTAATAAAATCCATATTTATCACCTCCCACTTCCAGTCGGAATATCAATAGCTGCGATAGCCAGCGCTTACGGTGCTCAATCTTAACTGGCGACAATTTGGGCCTTTGTGCCACGAACTCCATGGCGTCCTCTTTAGGCCGTCCGCTTTACACGCATGCGAGGTCATGATACATCTTAGTCGACCGGATGAATAGAATAACGAGCTTTTGTGCCTCCCGAGAATCTGGCGAAGTCTGTCCATCGGGAACACCTGGCCGGCCTCGAATCTTAGCACCCAGCCGGTGCTACCTCAAATAGACTCTTCTCCTTGGAAGCTGCGTCTCGATGCGTACCAAAATCGGATCCTCGTAATGTAAGCCTCTTCACCTCCTCGGCGATGGAAGACTGGCGACCTCTCGGGCCCAATTCCGTCACTAATAGAATCAACCAAAGCGAACCCAGGCTCATTGCTGGTGTAACTCTCGGACCGTATCCCTTTTCCACTGGTGAACATCGGATAGACTACCCGTCGATCTGCGACTAAGGGCATCTGCGACTCGTTGGCCTTCCTGCGGGTGGTGCGAATATCAACATCGTAATCCTTAAGTAGCTCCAACCACGTCTGCGCATGATTGACTCATACAGGTGAAGATGTCTTGGAGACTCTTGTGAGTGCGTGTAAATGTCACGTGAACTCCATATAAATAATGTCTCGGATCTTGGCATGAATCACTGCTGCCGGCTCGAGTCATGTGTGGGATAGTTCTTCTCATGCTTCCTAATTTGTCGAGATCATAGCTATAACCTTGTCGTCTTTGCGTCGACCTGCAGCGCTGACGACACTTTGGCGTCGCGATAAACCACATATCATCTAAACCCTCTGGAAGAGTAAGAAGCTGGGGCGATCGTCGACTTCTCCTTTAGCTGGAAACTTTCCTCACAAGTATCAGTCCACCGGAACATGGTGCGCCAGTCGACAGTAAAGGTCTTTGAAATAAAGCAAACTTCTCCATGAACCTCAGATAATAACTGAGGCCCAAAAGCTGTGCACCTCCGTCGTTGTAGTGGTTCTGGGCCAAGTCTTGACTGCCTCAATCTTCGTTGTATCAACCAGAATACCATCGGCCCCGATAACATGTCTAAGAAAGCCAGCGCCTTGACGGAACTTCGCGGCGAGAACTTGGCATCTGTTGTCGGTCACGAGGACTCCCGATACCGTCGCCAGATGATCTGTATGCTCCTACTGCGTGCGCGAATACACGAAGATATCATCGATGAACACTATAACGAACATATCGAGAATGGCACGAACACCTGATTCGTCAAATCCATGAATACTTGGAGGCGTTGGTCAAATCAAGCGAGCGTCACCACTGAACTCATAGTGCCCGTCACGGGTCACGAATGCGATCTTGGGATATCTCTCTCTAACTTCGCTTTGATGATAACGAGCGAGTCTATCTTGGAAAAACATCTACGCACTGTTGGTCAAACAAATCATCAATCACGGGAGGATATACATTCTTGATAGTTACCTTGTTCGGTACATAATCAATACATCTGCGGCGTCCGTCTTTCTTCTTTACAAATAACAGCGCTCCCGGGAGAAACACGCTTTGATAAAGCCTTTCTCCGACAAATCTTTGGTGGTCCTTGATTCCTTCAACTCGGCGGGTGCCGTCACGTATGGCGGAATAGATATCGGTCAGTGTCAGCGCCAAATCGATGCTTCGATCTCCTCTCGGGAGGATGCGGAAGCTTCGTGCGGGAATACGTGCGGAAACTCTCTCTAACAAGCGGCGGTGAAGGTCGGTATCTCGACCTCGATGTCGAATGCGAACGAATGGTAAATATACCCGCCGGTACCATCTTACAGCGAGGTAAGAAATAAACCTACCGCCGGCGTGCGGTATTCCCTTCCACTCGATAGCAGGCTCGCGAAGCCGGGAAAGAACTAACCTCTCTGCGGTCCACGTTGGCATAGCAAGGCCTAGCGATCCATACCCGTAATCACGTGAAGTGCATCATATCGACTCTATCAAGTCGGCTAAGTCGGCGACCGTCTATAGTCAGGGCAAGCCTTATATACGCTCGGCTACCGCGAAGCACCTACGGCGTAGCCGCCTCAAAGGATTCTATGGACTCGGGATCTATCACTATTCTACCCGGCAATATGAGGAGATATATAGGACAAGGTAGAACACGGATCTATCAAAGCATAAGCGTCACGACAAGAGACCAACAATGTACTGTGGCGACATCGGTGGCGCCTCACAGTCTGGCGGTGGGACATGCATAAATGCGGTTACGAGGGCCGGAGGCTGAAAACCCCGCCACGACCCTGCCGCGGCTGCTGGCCGTGAACACTCTGCCTCAGGCGCCCGACCAGCGAAGATGAAGACCCGGCAAGCCCGGGCACATCGGGTGAGCCATGGCACTCCGCCGCCTGGGCGGACAATCTCTCTTCAAATGGCCTGCTTGTCACAAAGTAACAAGCTCACGGAGGAACACGACACCCATGTGGCAATCACCACATCGACCACCCGCAGAGGCATAGGGGCCTCGTCGGCCGAAACTCTGGTCCTGCAGAAACCGAAGCCACGGAACCTGTCACGCTCCACTGAATACTCATGCGTCCGAAGATGGTGGAGGCGCTGCGGGCCGGCGTGGTGCAAATCTGTGCTTCTTTGGGGTTGTCTACCCTAAAACTACGAGAGGACCACTGTTGTCTGGCCTCTTCTGGCGATACACATCGATCGATCGGCCCTGCGTTCCTCGCACGGTGCATGTGCTGCGTGCGGGCAATGTCGTGCGGTGAAGACCACCCCGTGCAACTCTCGGCAGTGATCGTCAAGTCTGTGACATGGCGGTGCACCGTCCTCCGTATGCGCTGCAAGCGGGCACATACCTTGATGAATCAAACTCCGCGTTGTATTCGGACCGTCCGCCCGTTACGTCTCGGCGTCAAAAATCTATCGGCGAGCCCTCGCCAGCTGCGGAGGCAGAAATGGCAATGCGCCTCACGAGAACTTCGTCCCAAGCAGTGAAGTCATACTCCCGGGGCGATTCCATGAATCATACCGATCAGCTGCGATGTCCGCGGCCGTCACGAACCTAGTACCACCGACTCGGTCTCGGCCGTCGCCTCGCGATCGCTACAGCGTCGGATAAACTCACGAGATCATCCTCGAGCCTCGACCAATAAAACTACGGTGAGCTGCGACTCAAAAAGTCCGCCGATCTCGAGCTAGCGACTATGTCTTTGAACTACGAATGCTGGAGGGCTAGTCTCGGCTATCCTCGTATGCAGCCCACGATCACGGCTAATGGCGGGCCGTCTCGCTTGTAGCCCATATCCTGCGCCCCATTCTTGGGTGGCGGCTCGGGTCTGCGGTCTAAGTGGCATTCTTGCTGCCTCGGACTCTGCGGGGTTGGCGATGTGGTAGAACTCGCCGTCAAAACACCTCGTCTGGTAGGGCGGGCACGTGCCACAGTAACCCTCGGTGCCACTACTAGTAGTTCCTCGCGCCTTGCCGCCACGGGCGCGTCGCACTGCGTGGAGGCGTAAGCGTCTGGGGAAAAATCGTCGGAGGAAATTCAACCTATGACTCGGCTACATTGCGATCTTAGAGTGAAAGAATGAAACCAATCCTAAATATCCTGCGACCTCACGATTATAGATGTGGTGCCTGACACGCGATAATCAAGACTCTACTAGATCTGGCGTGTAGACCGCTTTCAGAGGATTAAGCGCTCGATACCACTTTTGTCGCGACCCGACCCGGTCGTGGCCGATGCCTAACCGGGCACCGCGTGACCTGACATCGGAGAAAATCAGAACATAAACTCAAAATAAACAACCGTAATGATATAAATAGTCTAGCCCAAAATGGCTACCCCAGAAGTACATAAAACGACGATTACATCCACTAAACAAACCAAGTTATGACAAGACTACGCCTCAGAAGGAGTAACACTATGACGGGACGGGGCCGTCGTACCACGAATGTACAAAATATCAACCACGTCGAGAGAACCGTACCAAAAGTCGAGCCTCAGAAGAAATGGAGCTCACGACACTGATAAAAGATTCTAGGAATGAGGATCTACCACGCTTTCCACCTGCGGCGTGAGCGCGGCCCAGGAAGAATTCGATTACCTGATGTACCAAGTATGTAAAGCGGAAAATCGTAGTAATATCATAAGTCAAAAATAAAAGTGAGTCGTAGATAAAAATCAATTTCCTTGCATTGTGCCTTACTAACAATGAGAGTAGCAATTATAAATCTTATGGCGTAAAAATAGGAGGCTCGCGATCAAAGCAGGGTACCTGCGCGTAGTATCGTTAAGCAATCCTACTCGCGGGACTATTTCACGCGTGGGTCTGTGGACCGCGTGAGGTCATCCGCCGTCGTGGGACTATTTCACCGCGTGGGACTATTTCACCGCGTGGATCACGTGGTGGGATCGCGTAGTCTGGCGTCGCACTCGCGTCATGGGTAGCAAATCCATGGCATAGATAATAACCGGGGTTTACCCGTAATAATAAATATATAACATAGCTCATCAGGCTATCATACATAACATAAGCACTACCGCTGTCATATCACTGCATAAGCCTTCTAGGCCTATCGTATCATACATAAGCACTTCTTAGAACATCATAACATAAGCAAGTTAAGTAATCCCACTTCTTATTAACATTATTAATATATCCTCTCATTTTAGTATCTAAGGCCTAACGTGTCTTTTAATAGAAAATCAGGAACTCGACCCAAGTACCGTATACTTAACTTTTAAGAAAACTCTTTTTATACAAAGATTCCAAGATACTAATCACCATAGTATCAAGTTACAATTTCTTTTTAAAACAAGTCACAGTTCCTTTTAGAAAATATAATAGGCTTCTAAATCAAGTGACTTCATTTCCTTTAAAACCTTAGGCAACGATACCTAAAATCAATCCACCTTGTAGTTTCAAATCCTTTACCCGTACTTGTTTTAATTAGAGTAAACCATTCTTTGTGAACCTTTCAAAAACTAATATAACCAACTTCCCATAAAGTCATTATATTAGCGTTATTCCTTTGTCAAATATTTTTTTTCCTCAATCCGAGGGACTTATACTTTTGAAATGAAACAAGTATCATATACTTTAAACAAGTGTAGATTATCAAGTCTTGTCATTATCTGGTACTACATAGATACAACTATTCATACTCGAGAGATAGGAAAGCTCTACATACCTCTTTGGTCAATCCACTTGCTAAGTCCGACTACATGAGTAATATGTCAACCTATAATAACCATAGTGTGTTTATTAACCTCTAATTTCAATGTAGAAATTCCAAATTCAAGTTACGATTCCTAAGGAAAATTGGGCAGCATTTCCTTTTTCTACTCACTTTGCCACCTTTTCAAAGGCCGATTTTCAACACTCAAGCGCCTCATTAAGGCCCGACATCCAAACCAACACAAAGGGGATTACACACAATCTTGGGTGTGTAAAATTCTTCCCATGGGTATAATAATACAACAACAATTCTAAAGTAGTTTGTAGGCTACAACATGCTCATAATATCTCTTTAGCCAAAACCTTCATACTGACCCACATTTCTTGCATGCAATGACTCTAATAGCATTATTTACTACCACAAGTACTTTCGTCTTAACATGCAACACTAAAAACTAATAATAGAGGAAGAATCTTTACCTTAGAGCTTTAGCCAAATATATCCAACAATTTGCTAGCTTTTATTCCAAGAACACCACCACAACAACCTTGAAGCTAGCCCTGAGCTTCCTTCTTGCCTTTTACTTTTCAGATTTTCCTAAGGCTAGAATGTCTCTTAGAGTTTTAGAGAGAAGGAGGAGCTTGAAAATAATTTAAGAGAGAAGGAGGAGCTTTTCTAAGAGAGATGAAAGATGACCAAGTCTTTAAGACTTGGTCAATATAATCATCTGTCAATCAGATGGGGGGACACTTGTCACCCACCCATGCCACTTTAAAGAAAAGATCAGATTTTCCTAAGTTTTTCCGCGATTTCCGCCTCGGCGCGCGCTGCGATGCGCCCATGGCCTGCTCTGCGGACTCTGGACTTTCGGTGTCGCGGCCACCTTCCCGTATGGCCGCTGAACCAGCGACCACCGGATCTTAGGCGCCGCGGCCGCGCGCGACCTGATCCGCGGCGCGCGGCCTACGATCCCCGCCTTGGCGCGCCTGCGGCGCGGCAGCGAGACCACCGCGGTCGGACCGAACCACGGGTATAACGAAAGTTTGGTTGAATTCCTTGCCCGCGGATTCGATATTCACATGGCGGCGAAATTTTTAGCAAAGTTCTTTCCACCGTCCAAAGCTAAGTTGAGAGGGGAATTGAACAATTTTATCAAGGCGATGGAGAGTCACTCTATGAGGCTTGGGAGAGATTCAAAGATTTGCAAAGGAAGTGTCGCGTCCACGTTGAGTTGTGGAATTTAGTTCATATTTTCTACAATGGGCTAAAGCGGGACCACGAGCGATCGTTGCGCGCGGTGGAACTTTCATGAGAAAAACAACACACGAAGCTCATGATTTATTGGAAGACATGACCACCAATAATCATGTAACAGAGGACAGAGGGGTGAGTGGTAGAAGAGTTATAGGAGTCCATGAGATTGATTCCATCACAACATTAAATGCACAATTTGCTCTCCTGACCAAGCAACTGCAACAAAATACAGTGTCAGTGAATGCAGTCTAGATGCCTTTGAGTTGTGAGATGTGTGGAGGTCCACATACCTTTGATAGATGTCCATCAGCTGATCCTAACAACATCTCGATCGAGCAAGCAATATGGAGTTATCAGAGGCCCCAGAACAACCCCTATTCGAATACCTACAATCCAGGGTGGAGGAATCACGAATTTTTCATGGAGGGTGATCGAGCGGCGAGAACCAATTTGAGGCGATGCAAAATCGGCAACAATTCGCTCGGGCCTCATCTTGCGACAATTGATGCGCTGCTCAGCAAAGAAGCGGATGAGTTAAGAAGCGACCACATTGACACTCGCTGACTCGCGGACCAGTTCATGGCGAGACTAGATCCTCTGTCGAAATTTGGAGACACGGTGGGAAAACTGGCGAAGATGGAAAACAACAGGCCACGGGCACTTTGCTAGTCTGAGATAAACCCGAGAAGCGATGCCAAGCGGTGCGGTGAGAGTGGAAGCAGTTAGAACATCTTACACCTAGCACGTGGTTGAGCAGTAGATCTGAGAGGAGAGGGCGGCGAAGACAACGATATTAGAAAGCTCCAGCGGTCGATAAAGGAGTACAGCGAGAGGATTCGCTTTTCGAGAGGTTGCAAAGAAAGTGGTTGATAAGCAATTCTCAGTTCTTGGAGATATTCAGAAAGTTACACATCAACATTATGTTCATTGAGGAATTGGAGCAACTGCCTACTTACTTTAAATTCATGAAGAAAATTCTTGGGAAGAAAAAGAAGTTGGCGGAGTACGAGATGGTGGCACTGACAGAGGAATGCAGTGCCATCTTGCAGAAGAAATTGCCTCATAAACTCGAGATCGGGGGAGCTTCCTTTATCTTGCAGTTGGCGAGTAACGTGTAATAGGGCCGCTTTGTGACTTGGGGCTAGCATAAATCTTATGCCGCATGCATTTTTAAAAGGTTGGGATTAGGTGAAGCGAACCAACGGCTGTGAGCTTGCGATTAGAATGGGGCGATGGTGCATCGGGGAAAGATTGAAGATGTCCTAGTTAAGGTGGGAAAATTCTTCTTTCCTGCGGACTTCCTCATCCTGGATATGGAGGAAGATGATGAGATCCCCATAATATTGGGAAGACCGTTCTTGGCAACCGGGAGAGCCATAATTGATGTGGAGAAGAGTGAGCTGACACTTAGAGTGGAAAGCGAAGAAATGGTGTTCAAAGTGTTCAAACACATCATTGAACCCCCAGTCATGAGCAAGTGCTTTGCAATTAGCACTGTCGGCCATCAGTTGAGCAGTATGAAGCCACAACAAGGGAGATAAGCCCGCCAAAACAGGTAAGTGATACTAAACCTCCTCTTGAAAAAAAGGAGAAAAGGAAAAACAGAAGGAGGAAGAGAAAAATGTTGATGAAATGGATAGGTTGTGGGGTTAATATACCTCATGCCTCTTGAGTAAAGAACCTGCGTCCGGCTAAAAGACGTTAAAGACAGCGCTACTTGGGAGGCAACCCAAGGTTATTTTATTTTATTCAATTTAATGCAATTTAGTTTTTACTTAGAGCAGTCTCACGGAGGATATTGTTTATATGTTGTGATGGCAGTGCGAGCGAGAATTTGGAGGGCGGCGAAAAGAAACCAAAAGAAAAATCGGCTCGCGCCTCGATTCTGGGGCGCGGCGCCAAAATCCGAAGATTCAGCGGCGCGAAGCGAGAACGCGGTACGAAGTCGAAAAAGCTCACGAAGTTTGGGCGCGGCTAAATGACGCCACGGCCTTGGAAGTTGAAGGATTGCGTTTGGGCGTGCGATTGCGAGAGCGGCCATGACGGAAGTCGAAGTTTAAAGGCCTAAATCTGATTTTCCTACCTCGATTCAAAAACCCAAACCTTCTCTCTCTCCAAACCCACGAAATTTACCCTTTACCTAAATATCTTCCACAACTAAACCCAACCACAACCAAAGTTCTTAAATTCCTTAAACCCTTAACCATCTTAAACAACAACCCTCATTCCATTGCCTCAAAACATCATTAGGAACAAGAAAATCTTGAAGAACACCGTCCAAGGTAACCTTTAACTTTTCTTGAAATCTTCAATATAATCAGAGGAGGTAGTAGGTTTGAGGAGGTATTTTATTTGTGGAAGGTGTGTGGTGTGTTGAAGTTGGGTGTGAGATTTCGAGGAAGATTATACGAAGTGAGCGTGGGGTGTTGTGCCGGAGCTTTTTGAGTGAAGTGTGGGGGTTGATAAGTGTTGTAGCTGCTGGTTATTAATTGATAGTGTTGGGTAATATCGTTGAAACAAAGGAAACGCTACCAAGTTATCTAAAATGCGCGAGAAGAGGAGAGCTTCCACGTCCACTTAGTCCTCGATATGACACTACTAGGTTTGTCAGCCAAAAAGTTGAGGATAGATACCAAAAACTTAGTACTAGACCCTTGATACCTGAAAGAGGAATGTAGTACCAAAGGGAGTCATTTGAGGAGGGAGATGCCTATGAGCCTATTCGGGCGATGATAGAGGTTATGGGGTGGAAGAGATTTGTTAACCCAGAAAGAATAGCACCAATGAACACAGTAATGGTGAGAGAATTTTATGCTAACTTTCCAGAGAGCGTGGATGATAGATGCTTTGTGAGGGGACGGTATGTGTCTGTGACGACAGAAGTGGTAAATGTGCTATTAAAAACAACCGATGTTGAAGAAAGAAGTGACGATCGGAGCTATTTCAGAACTTGGTCTAGAGACACCAACAACATTGATTGAGATGTAAAGTCGCACACGTTAAGCTACCACAGGGATGAGTATGATATTGCGAAATGGATCAAGAGGGTGAGCGGATGTCGGTTTAACAAAGCGACGAGGTTGGTTATATTTACGTCGGCGCGGCTTAATTCCATCGATGCACTTCACCAGAGTGCCAGCAGATAGAATAAAAATGATATATGGAATCATGTCAGGGATGACGATTGACGTTGGGAAGGAAATATTGCAAAACATCGGAGAAACCAGCAGGTTGGTAACGATAGGTGGGTTGGGACATGGCTCACTTATTAGCAGCTTATGCTCGGACATGGGGTCCCGACCACTGCCGGCTGTCACATATGAGAAAGTCGACCTCGTGTCATATGGGGATAGTGCATTCCTTCCCAGATCCACTCCCTCCAGCGGCCGAAGGAGACCCGGCACAGCGGCGGCGGCGAGTGCCGTAGATGAAGATGAGCACGAGATAGAGGCTCGGCGTAAGCGAGAAGCGGCCGGCCCCGAATTTGAACCTCCAGTGCCTATAATGGAGCAGTTGCTCATGAACCAGAGGAGGATGATTCAGAACTTTGACATAATGATACAAGGTCAACATGACCTGAGGCAAGGACAACAAGAATTAAAGCGGGAAGCGACAGCGGTTGCACCAGAAATTTGATGAGATGAGTTCCTTGTTCAACCAGTGGTCCATGCATTATCCACCGCCACTACCACCACTTTAAACCAAGTTTGTAAGTTGTCCTGTTTTTTTTTTTTTTTTTTTTTTTTTGAGTCTTGCACACATTGGGGACAATGTGTGATTTAAGTTTGGGGGGTGTCTTATTTGTCTCATTGTTTTTGAGTCTTTTTTATTTGTTTTAAATATTTTTGAGTCATATTTTTTACTTTAAAGATCATGCATGTTGCAGTTACTTGAATCGCCTAGTGAAGTAAGGTTGAATAATGTAATGGAATTAGAAGCAACCATCTAAACACTTAGGTTAGATATGCCAAAAATTCATGAAATCAGATTATTTGGGATATCTTGCTTGACTTGTGCATTGTTTATGACTAAACTTATGTGTATGATTGCTTGCTATTTGAGGCGAAATAGTTAGGATATGCATGTTGGGGAGATGACTCAGGCATTTCCTTGTTAGCCCTTTCTTACCACTTTTGTCTATCCCTGATATTAAAAAATATCCCTAGTCAACCCCTTTGAGCCTAAAAATTAGACTTTTTCTTTGACACCCTATAATTCCACACTTGTGCCATAAGTGAAAAATTTTGGTGATTGGAATAAAAAGTGTTAAAAAAGAGACAAAAAGAGTGAACAAATTTGATGCACCCCAATGAAAAAGTAATAATAAATAGGCAAAAGCCTAAGTTTGGGGGTGCCTGTTATTCATAATACATTTCACTCTCTCAAAACAAAAGAGTGGAAAGATAGGTCTGAAGTGAAGAAAAAAAATCAAAAGAAAAGAGAAGAATTGAAAAGCAAAAAGAGCTTATGGTACATAAAATGAGTCTAAATGCCTATTTTTACCTACACATGTCTAAGCCTACATTACAACCCTGAAAAGCCTTGAAGATCTCTTGCATGTGTATCTACGATTAGTGGAGAATAGCAAGTAAACATGCCATAGAATTTTAAAATTAACATGCATAGTTAGGTATTCTTACTTCCATTGAGCATGATTAAATTGAATTTGCGAATTGTCTAACTTAATGTGTTTAGAATGCTAAAAATTCATGATATATGTTCCTGCATATTATTCTGCTAACCTTCATGCTTTTCTAAGTAATAATGATGCAGCAAAGTGATCAGTGTCTTTTAGTCAGTCTATTTCCTTTTTCCTCTTGTTTTTAATTCTCTCTTTTGATCTTTGCTCGAGGGCGAGCAAAGGTTAAGTTTGGGGGTGTTTGATCGGTGTATTTTATATACACCTTTTGAGTCATTTTTAGTTAGTCTTTTGCCCATTTTTGTACAAATACGTGTCGTCTTAGGATAGATTTTCTTTCTTTTGACTCATATTAGTTTAAAGTGGCTCATTGGCGGAAAAGGAGCAAAAAGAGGCGAAGCAGAGGTTCGAGCTCAAAAAGCGAGAAAGTTAGCGAGCAAGACGCAGCAGGCGCGCATGGCCTCTAGCAGTCGAGCGCCACGGCGCCCAATTCTGAAGGCGTCACGGGAGTTTAGCGCCCATGGCTGATTCTGAACGCGCGGCGGGAAAACTGGCAAATTCGAATGGGAATGGGCCAAGGCCTGAAGGAAAACCTTGAAAACGTTTTAGAGGCTATAAAAAGCAGCCTTTAGGTCAGATTTGAGAGTTCCCATCCTTGCCAATTCACACAACCTTGGAGATCAAGATTGGAGACCACTTCTTAGTAATTTCTTGTTTCTTGTTTTATTTCTTTATAGTTTATGTTGGATATTAATTTAGTTCTTGTCATGTCTATGGCTAGGAACTAACTTAATTTAGGGCTTTCCATGTCAATTCACTTGAACCTTATTATTATGAATTAATGCATGTTTTTGGTTCTTCTTATCATTGTTGAGATTTATTCAATAATTGTCTTAAATGTTTGGTAATTAATTGATCACTAATTATCATAATCCATATGATTTCTAATCGAAAGCCGAAAGGGGAGATTGTGAATATGCTATAGTTGAATAAACATAGGTTAAATCGTGGACGAAAGTACCCCGATACTTGTGTAGTATTAATAGGTTATTGCTCTTAATCCTCCTTTATAGTCAATCTTATCACCGAAAGGTAGAAGGGTTCTATATTGGGGTTGAGTGTTTATATTACCTTAACAGGAGTATAAAACGACTTAGTTAACATGTTATCTCAAAATAGAAGAAGAACCATAATTAATTGCATTAACAAGTAAGATAAGCGGATAGTTGAGGAGATTTGGAAGCCCTATTTCCATCATATCTGAAGTAAAACAAAGTAGTTTAATTAGCATTCATAATTATAGTTATAAACACTTTATCAATCATCGGTTACCAAATAGATACCATAGAATATAGTTTGAGAATTGAACATTAATCCCTGAGGACGATAACTCGGTCTTCTAGACTATATTACTTGACACGACACGTGCACTTGCGTTAGTGTGTGCATAAATCGCGCATCAATTATCCCCCAAAAATACACAATAGCTAGATGTAGAGTGACGGGTGTCTGGACATCCAGCCCAATGTGCGTCTGTGTAGGAGAGCAATCTAGTAAATGTTGAAGGATATAAATGAAGTCCATAGTCAAGAGTGCCCTTAACGTACCAAATTATACCCTTAAGAGCTGAAAAGTGAGGCTCCCTATGAGCGTGCATGAATAAGAACACTGCTTAATCACATATGCAATATCTGACCGAGTGAAGGTGAGATACTGAAGAGCACATGTGAGACTCTTATAAAGAGAGGGATCACTGACCGAATCCCTATCATTTGCACTGAATTTGGACTTGGAGTCGACGGGTGTGGGCATGATCTTACAATTTTCATTTTATCCTTATAGATGATCTCATCTACATACTTATGCTGACACAATAACATGACATGTGCGGATCTGTCATTGATATCCCTAAAACAACAACTCAACTTACACAAGAACAGTCATAGCAAATTTGGTTGAGTTGAGTAATGATCTCGTGCTTCAGGCCATCTGAAGAAGTTATCAGTACAATATCATCCACATATAACATAAGGTAAGATGTGTCAGTACCTCGATGAAAAATGAATAATGAATGATCACTCTTGCTGCACACGAAACATATATGTATGATGTAAGCGGCAAACCGCTCATACTAATCCCTGGGGCTTGTTTCAGCCCATATAACGACTTACAAAGATGAAAAACATGATTAGGAGCCTCCGGATGCACAAAACCTGGCGGTTGATGCATATCAGCGGTTTCTTTCAAATCCCCATGTAAGAAAGTATTTTTTATATCAAGCTGGTGAATTGGCCAATTCTTCCCTATAGCGATGCTCAAAACTGTGCGGATGGTAGCTGGCTTAACCACTGGACTGAAAGTCTCACCACAATCAACACCCTCTTGTTGTCCTGTGCTATTTGTCACAAGTCTGGCCTTGTGTTCAAGGACACCATTATCTCTGAACTTATGACGAAATAGCCACATACAATGGATTACCTTCACCTCTTCGGGTGACGGAATAAGATCCCAGGTGCGCTGTGAAATAAGCACATTAAACTCTTTTCGCATGGCCGCATTCCAATTCGGGTCAAGTTTGGCTAAGATTGGGTTGTTAGGTAGCGAAGATATGGTTATGATTGGACAAATTAAAGTGAACTTTTGGCTTAAAAATCTTGTGTTGTGCATGAGTTTCTATACAGTGGGTGGGGTTAAATCGGGTGTAGTGTGGCGGTAGGTGGGGACTACAGGTTGGGCTGGAAGTTTGCAGGACTAGGCTGGGTAGTGACATCACTGGTTTGGGCAAAAGATCTGTGTCGTGGGGTATTGGGCTGGGCATTGGTTTCATTAGGTTGGGCAGCGTTATAATGTGGCTGGGCAGTGGGTAAATTAGGCTGGGAAGTGTTGTTAATTAGCGATGGGTCATGGCGGGTCAGACTGAGTGTAGTGGGTAGGGTCGACGGGATGGGTTTCGTAGCAGTGGATCCCGTAGATGGGACAGTGGGTGACAGATTGATATTAGGCATATATAGTATGTTTTAAAGTAGAGGGGAGGTGTTCGAGTCATCAAGAAAATCGTAATTAGTGGCTCAAAATTTTTGGATGTTGTCAAACGGGAAAACGTACTCAACAAGTGTGACATGGCGAGAGACTAAGTTTTTGTCTGTGGATAACTCATAGCCCAAGTAATGTTACACCTAGTAGGTTTAAGGCGATAATTAGAGAACGTAATTAAGAAAATAAGATTCGAATATTGGATATAAAGTATATTTATATAAGCTAATCCGGGAATTAGTATGCAAATGATGTGATTCCGGAATAATTTTGGATACAACACATGTGATATGGACTTAGTGTCGTGTATAATGTGATTAGGTCATGAATTTTCAGATTTTATTTATAGGATTGATTATGTGGGAGATTATTTAATTGTGGGATTAATTTTATTGGGAAGGGATGATAATGCGTGGAACGAGATGGCATAACACCCAAGATGCCAATTAAATTTCAGCATGCTCACATTTATACATGCACCCCTCATTTCCCCACCCCCATTTTTTTCGAAAACCATTTCCCCTCAACCTCTCTTCTCTCTTTCCTTCTCCCACAGATTTTTACTTCATTTCTATAGCCAAATTGAAGACTAAACCAACTCTCATTCCAAGATTAAGTTCCTCTACAAGTTCTAAGCCATAGAAACTTCACAAAACAGTGGTGAAATCGGCACTGCTGGGACCGAAACTGTCCAAGAAATTATGGTTTTGAAGATGAACATTTTGGAAGAAAAACATGTAAGAAAGATGGATTTAAACTTATAGAATACATGCATGTCATTTTGGGTTGAAGAAATGGTGAAAAATGGTGCAAAAAGGAATGGAGCAGTGCCGTGACTTTAGGGACTATTTTAGACTAAACTAAGGTAAGATTTCTTCTTATTACTTGAGTTATTGGAGTTAAATGATGTTTTAGTTAAGAGATAAACTCATGCTAAAGAAGAATTGGAATTAAGAGATTGCATGTGATTGTTGTTGATGTGTTGTGCCGAATAGAATAGATATTACCGATTTGGGGACTGTTTTGGTATACCTTGGATTTGATTGTTGTTATTGTTATCATTGTCACTAATTGCATATTGAGATTGAAGGAAATCTTGACATTTAAATTTGTATTTGGTTATATGAAAGTATTGAAATATGAAATTGGATTTTAAGGAGTTAAGAGAAGAGTTAGGGAATTATGTTGTTGTGGCCGAGACATGTATGAAGTTGTGGACATTGTTGGTATTGTTGTAATGTATTTGGGGCTGTTCTTGTTAAGTTATAATGCTGGAAATATAAGTTATGAACATGTATATACGATATGGTAATTACTAATACATGTCTTAAAGGAATTAAAGTGTAGAAAGGTGTTATATTGCAAACTATAAGACTTGCACTCTTGTTGTTGTTGCTAGAGTTGATGGACTGTTTTTAAGGTTATTTTAATATGTATTAAGGGCTGAATTAACAAGAGGAATAGGTGTAGTAATCACCTTGGTTGTTGTAGTAGTTGTATTCCAAAAATGTAAAGAGAAAGAATGCATAACTATGGTGTAAATATGGTATATGGACTAATTTTGTTATATCCTGGAATTGTGTTTGGTTATTGGTATTGTTGGCTTTGTTTGTAATTTGTGGATGTGCATATAAATAGGGTAAGTGCTACCCGAACTTTTATAGAAAAGAGAGTCGTCATTCGATATAACTTAGGTTAGAAATCATAGAGTTGACGGACATGTTGTTATTATTATAGGTCAAGATGCTAATCGAGACGAATATTAATTATAGAGTTGGTTAGTTCGACAATAATGTATGTGAAACTATTCTTTCTTCTTTTGACATGATTTATATAAAATGAATGAACGGCGGACGTACATAATTCCATTGAATTCTAATTCTTAATGATACATGATATGATAGTGTCTTGATTTTCTAAGTGATAGATATTCTATATATTCCATTGAGAGTCAAATGATGATTTAATTTGTATAAGTTACTCATGATATTCTATTCGTGCTGGTATGGTTATATAACTTCACCGAGTCCCGGGCTGGATATGTTTATATCACGACCCGACCTCGGGCCCGCGACTGGTGCCTTACCCCGGACACCCTAGTGATCTGACATCGGAGAAAATCGTGAAAATAAAAACTTAAACATGAAGCAGATAAAATAAGAAAGCAGGCTAACCAAGCGGTCACCTTTCTGCGTATATATAAAAACTTGAGCGATTACATCATTTACAAACCACACTTGCGATCTACAGGACTCTAAGAGTTTTATAACAACAATGGCCATGCAGGGCCGCCATACCACGAATGTATAAGAACCTACAATCTCGGGAATCGTACCACAGATAAGCCTCGAGAAAGCGGAGCTTCCCAAAATGAATCGTGATCCTATGGCGAGGATCAACAAGCGGTGTACCTCACCCGCTGGCATGAACGCGGCCAGAAGGAGGTCGATGGCAATTGCAGTATGTGGCCGAAAATCACGTAAATGAAATCATAATAGTCTATATAAAGCGGGAGACATGTATGATAACCAAACTACGATTACCTGACATATAAGCGATCGTATCGTCAGGGACTCACGCCCTCAAAGTCATCACTCAAATATAACCATGGGTCTCACGCCCACAATATCAATCATGCTCGTGGAATTCCTTCCTCACTGCCGGCAGTCTATGATGTAATAATATCAAGGAGTACACATGGACACCAGGTCCCACTTGTGTCATAAGAACCGTACGGGGCAAGTACGAAGGCATAGCTACCAGATCCACCTGCGTCCTCAGTGGCCAAGGCAAATGCGAAGCCGGCTACGGAACCTCCGTACGATAATACTAAATAAGCGTATCACGGTGGCCAGGGGCAAATCGATAGCCTGCGGATCCACCATGCATCACGTCGGCGGCCGGCAATCGTGAGCTAACCACAGATCCACCTGCGTCACGAAACCGTCCCTAACACCGGCGGCAAGTACGGCCAACTACGAACCGGCTGCGTCGGCAACGGCCAGGCAAGTCACGAGGCTAGCTACCGGATCCACCTGCGTGATGAAACCTCGTGGAGAGCTAGTCCATGGAATAACACTATCAGCGGGAGCGAACCCTCATCATGGCGCGTACGTGGACCGTCCATCGAGTCGATATGCCAAAAGTGATCAAGAAAAACATGGCGGCCTCGGTGAGACGCGGTAGCATAAGAATACAATACTTGCACAACAAGGCTATCACAAGCAAACATAGGCAAGTTACTCACACTCGAGTACTTTTATTTTATGCCAAAAATCAGGGTTCTAACCCCCAAAGTACTACGTGCTTAAACTCTTTAAAAAAGATACATTCCTTTCACAAAGCCACGTGATACTAACACCGTAGTATCAAAATAGAGTAACTATCATTTTAAGTAAATCAAAACAATATCATGCCTCCTTTTAAACCAAAACAAGACAATATCATGCCTTCCTTAAAACCAAATCAAGACAATACCATGCCTTCTTTTAAAACAAAACAAGACAATACCATGCCTTCTTTTTAAACCAAGACACTTCTCATTTTAAAGTCAAGTAGCAATATACTTTTTAAACCAAGTGGCTTACTCTTTTTAAAACAACGTCAGTATCTTCTTAAAAATCGAGTAACTTACTCCTTTCCAAACAAGTAACTTATACCTTTAAATCAAGTTACTTCTCCTTTCCAAAATCAAGATGTTTATAAGACAAGTCTCTTTACTTTCAAAATTAAGTCTCATAATCTTTGAATCAAATCTCATATCTTTTAAGGAAACCAACCTCCTAACTTTTAAAATGTCAAGTTATCATTTTAAATCCAATAATAAAACCACTCTTTCGCTTTCATAAAGTTGTTATAACTAACTTCCCATAAAGCTATTATAACACTTTATGTTTTAAACCAACCAAGGACAACTACTCATTTAGAAATCAAGATAACTTTATTCTTTTAAAAGACTAAGCACCCATTACTCACGAATGAGGCTTATGACTTTTAACACAATTCAAGTCCTTAACATTTCATAAACAAGTCACTTAACTTTAGAATCAAGTCAAGGACATAAAAGGAAACTCTAACTCCTTTAACACACGTGCGTCTACCGCACTATATATATTTCACAAATATCATGCTCAAGAGAATAGGAAGAATCACATACCTCTTGGCAATCCACAAGCCAAGTCGGTATGTCGCGCGTAGAATACCCACCATAATAAACCTGATACATCAATTAACTTCTAGTTCTCCTCGTAGAACATTCTAAGTATAAGGTTCCGTTCTACGGAAAATTGGCGACACTCCCCGCATGGTAACCACGTAAATATCCTTCATATCGAGGCATTATCGAGCCAACAACTCGAGGATTATACGTCTAACCGGACGTGTACAATTCTGCCCCACAATAATACTACATAAGTCTACTGTAAATACAGTTCAATTATTTTTAATCATCCTTCCAAATATCTTACTCAATATAAACTACTACAATATGTAATTTCCATTTACAATAGAAGGACATAGATTATTACCTCGATAAGCCCAAAATTATCCAAGATTTATAAGTCGATCCTGAGCAACGTTTAGCTCATATTCCTTATGTTCCAACCCGCTCCAAGCAACCCTTAGAAGTTTCTAAACAACTTCTCTTAACACTTCATCCAAGCTATGAAGATTTTCCTAGGGTTTCTTTTTGCGACTAAAGGAATAAAGTAGTATTTACGGGCTCTTATGTTGGGATTACTTTGGAATACTACTAGGGATACTAGGCTGAGGTATTTGGGATAACAACAACACTTGAAGAATTTTTTCTACACAAAAGGGGGTGTTGGAGAGCACCATGAGGAGGAGGAGAATTTGCCTTGGAAATTATTTCAAGTGTGGGATGAATAAGTCTTGCACTCAAGGGGGTATTTATAGAGAAATCAAAGGTCAAGATCAAGGCAAGTGTGTGGTGTAGATTGGGGACATGTGTGTGTGGATTCTATCAACCATATGTCCACCACAAAATAGCCACATGTCTCCACAAAAAAACGTCCAAGTGCCACACCTATTCGGCCATACGGCCACATGGGGGTGCCATGTGTCTCCCTCCTACTCGTCCAAAATATTTCATCTTCCGAAAATATCCGTAATGCCAAAAATCTCAAAAATAAAGTGGGCCCCACAACCCGTAAATTCCTCCCGTGGGCCCCACGTGACCAATTCCGGAAAATAAAATCCATAATTCTTATAAATTCTTAAAGTCTTATATACCAAAGTTGAGAATCCAATTCCCAATAATAAACCTTTTTCCTTCACGAAATTCGGAAACTTTTCCGTCGAAAAATCACATCTTTCTTCCTTTCCAATTTTAATATCGTATTCTCGTACGTACGTCCTCATATACATACCCTGGAACTACGGGGTGTAACAGTTTACATATATGATGATTTCACCGAGTCCCAGAATGGGCCGGGTACGATATAAGTGGACAGGCATCCACGGTTTGTGGACAGGTATCCACAGTTTATGGACAGATATCCATGTATGACTTCATTCACCGAGTCCCATAATGGGCCGGGTACGGTATATGATATGATTTCACTGAGACCCTCACTAGGGGGACAATACGGTATGTATATGTATATGACTATATTCACCGAGTCCCACATTGTGTCGGGTACGGTATATTATATGGGCACACATGACTCTTATTTTTATAAGGTACCGTTGACTCTCATTTGTATATGACAAAGTTGCAATGGTAATTTGATTATTATACTTGTGTCATGTTATCTTTTGGTCAGTTATGATCTTCCTTACCGTACTTTGTTGTGACTTGAGGAAGTGGAGCAAAGAGAAACTGTGAGCCGAGAACTTGTGGACTATTTTGGCTAGTTAAGGTAAGGATTCTTCTTCATATAGAGATTTCATGTTTTATATACTCAGTACATTATTTCGTACTAACCCCCTTTCCTCGGGGGGCTGCGTTCGTTCCTGCAGGTACATGTACTCAGTTTGGTGATCTCCAGTCTAAGATTCATGTTCAGCTGTTCGGAGAGCTTCATTGATTCACAGCCTAGTCATTTTGGTACACAACTTTATTTTTGGACTTATGCATATTTAGGGGCACGACGGGGACCTGTTCCGTCATATGTCATTATCGTATTCTTAGAGGTCTGTAGACAATTGTGAGTGGTAGATGTGTTTTTGTATATGCGTACATTTGTGAGTCATTTTGGATATCTCTATGTACAGTGGCGGCCTCGTCGGCTTGCCTATTTTGTTATATGAATTAGCTGTGACTCCTCGGGAGAGGTTTATTACCGATGTTTACATTATCCTTGGTATACGTGTGATTATATGTGACATGTGGATATAACGATGTCCAGGTAGGGCATCAAGTCGCGGCCCATCGGTTCGGGTCGTGACATTAAGTGGTATCAGAGCAATTCATCCTCGGAATGTCTACAGACCGTGTCTAGTAGAGTCTTGTGTATGGGTATTTTGTGCACCATACTTATAAGCAGGAAGCTGCCGGACAATTAGGATTGGTTTCTATTCTTCTTACTCTAAGATCGTGCGATAGAGCTATGTTATTAGGTTAATCCCTCTCTGACGTATTATTGTGTTTCCAGCTATGCCTTCGAAGAAGGTGACAATAACTAGAAGGGCAAATCGATGCGAGAGCTACTAGTTGGGCAGAAAGAGTTACGATTCGTAGCGATCTATGCAGGCGCGTACCTCGATCGACGAGCTGCTCTGTCGCCCTCCTCGAGGCTCCGATTCGAAGCGCGGCTCACGAGGCCGGCACCGAGCCTCGGCTCACGAGGCCCGGCACACGAGCCTCGGCTCACCGGCCGAGCGGAAGGGCGAGCCATGAGAGATGCGATGATTCTTGACAGTTAGTGGCGAGGCGGACTCGCGATCGAGGACTAGGAGTTGACCGTGGATCGGCGATCGAGATCGTGATTTCTTGAGTTGTAATCCTCTAGAGTTTTTCAGGTCAAAGCCCAAGAATGACCCGCAGGAGTTTATCCGACAGATGCAACGTACATTGAGGGTGATCAAGGCATCGGAGACTGAGTCTGTTAAGTTAGCTTCGTATCAGATGCGGGATGTAGCGATTAATTGGTATGAGTCTTGGTAGTTATCTAGGGGTGAGGGTGCTCCTCCAGCTGTATGGAATGAGTTTACAGAGGCATTCCTTGGCCACTTCCTGCCTCCAGTGATGAGACGAGCTAGAGTTGATAGATTCTTGCAGTTGAGACAGAATGGCAGGAGCATTCGAGAGTATAGCCTTGAGTTTGACTCGTTGGCTAGATATGTGCCTACTATCATAGCTGATATGGCAGATAAAGTGAATCGTTATGTGATGGGACTAGACCGCTATTTGATTGATGGTTGTATGGCGGTGGCTCTTCAGCCAGGTATGAATATTGCCCGGATCGGCGCATATGCTCGTAGGGTAGAAAGGCCACAGGCGTCGGCCGGGCGAGATCACGGCGAGGCGGCGTAAGAGGCTAGGTCGGTGGGTATTCGGGTGAGTCTCGGCGGAAACCTCAGCGGCGTGTCGAGATATTCTTCCCGGCCGGCCTGAGTGCACCTCGCGATCCACGGGTAGGAGATTTGACCGCATGGGGTATTCAGGAGTTGGTTAGAGCTCCAGAGCTGCAGGTTCATAGGGGAACAGGGGTTCGAGTCAGTCGAGGCCACCTTTGCCTCGGTGTGGTAGGTCCTATTTTGGGGAATGTCATTTTACTATAGGTGCTTGTTTTTCTTGCGGCCGTCAATGCCATATGATGAGAGAGTGTCCTTATAGATGTGGTACAGGTGGTATGGCTCGACTCTTTGGATCGGTTGTTAGTTAAATCATCTTACATGGCTATCGCCCCAGTCAGGTGTTCATATCCCAGCAGGCCGTGGTAGATGCCGTGGTGAAGTTTCTAGTTTTGGCGGTCCCTCGAATCGCATTTATGCTTTAGCTAGTAGGCAGGATCAGGAGGCGTCGCCAAATGTGGTTACAAGTATATTATCGATCTTTTTCCGAGACATATATACATTGATAGATTCAGGTTCCACATTATCATATATATCTCCCCTTGTTGCTAGTAGAATCAGAATAGAACCTGAGTCGATAGAACCCTTTGAGGTAGCTCACCGGTAGGATATTCGGTCATAACTAAACGGGTGTATAGAAATTGTTCGGTGGTTGTATATAGTTGTCATACCATAGCAGACTTGATAGAGTTAGACATGACTGAGTTTGATGTTATTATGGGTATGAATTGGTTAGCTTCTTGTTATGCTAACGTCGATTGTAGAAAAAAGATGGTTCAATTTCAATTTCCAGGTGAGCCAATTATAGAGTGGAAGAGGAATACAACATCGCCGAGGGGTAAGTTTATTTCATACCTCAAGGCAAGAAAAATGGTTAGAAAAGATTATCTTTATCACTTGGTTCGGGTGCATGATACGGAAGTAGATTTACCGGCTCTTCGGTCAGTTCCTGTAGTTAGTGAATTCCCAGATGTATTCCCAGATGATCTTCCAGGTCTTCCCCCAGAGTGGGAGATAGAGTTCACTATAGATGTACTACCAGATACTCGACCCATATCCATTCCTCCTTATAGAATGACACCTGCAGAGTTGAAGAAATTAAAGGAGCAGCTGAGAGACTTGTTAGAAAAAGGCTTCATTAGGCCTAGTACATCACCTTGGGGAGCACCGGTATTATTTGTGAGGAAGAAATATGGATCACTGCGAATGTGTATTGATTATAGGAAGCTGAATAAGGTAACAATAAAGAACAAGTATCCCCTTCCCAGGATTGATGATTTATTTAACCAGTTGCAGGGTGCTAAGTTTTTTTCCAAGATAGACTTGAGGTCAGATTATCATCAAGTGCGGGTAAGGGAGACAGATATTAGAAGGCGCATTCAAGACCCGATACGGACATTATGAGTTTAGAGTGATGTCTTTTGGGCTGACCAATTCTCCAGCAGTGTTTATAGATTTGATGAACTGAGTGTTCAAGTCATTCCTGGATATGTTTGTGATTGTATTCATTGATGATATCCTGGTTTATTCATGCTCAGAAGAGGAACATGCAGACCATTTGAGGACGGTACTGAGGGTGCTCCAGCACCAGAAGTTGTATGCCAAATTTTCTAAGTGTGAATTTTGGATGACTTTAGTAGCATTCTTGGGGCATATTGTCGGAGCTGATGGTATTCAGGGTAGATACACAGAAGATTGAGGCAGTAAAGACTTGGCCCAGACCTACGACCCCTGCTGAGGTACGCAGTTTTTTGGGGTTAGCCGGATATTACAGGAGGTTCGTAGAGAAGTTTGTCTCGATTTCAGCACCTTTAACAAGGCAAACTCAGAAGGCAGCTAAGTTCTAATGGACGGATGCTTGTGAAGCAAAACTTCCAGTTGTTGAAAGACAAGTTGACTACGGCTCCAGTTCTAACTCTTCCTGAGGAACTAGATGGTTATGTTATCTATTGTGATGCTTCATGTTGGGCTAGGTTGTGTGTTGATGCAACATGGCAGGGTTATAGCTTATACCTCCCGACAGCGCAGAAAGCACGAGAAAAATTACCCTACTCATGATTTGGAGTTAGCAACGGTGATTCATGCTTTAAAGATATGGAGACATTATTTATATGGTGTTCATGTTGATATTTATACGGATCATAAGAGTCTCCAATATAACTTTAAGCAGAAAGCGTTGAATTTACGACAGAGACGGTGGCTTGAGTTACTAAAGGATTATGATGTTGATATCTTGTACCATCCAGGGAAAGAAAATTTTGTAGAGGAATGCTCTTGTAGTAGATCTATAGGTAGCAGCGGATGTGCAGCGGAAGAAAAGAGATGGTTCGTGAGATATACGGCTATGAGCCTTGGAATTCGGTTGGCCGACTCTAGATACAGTGGAGTTCTTGTTCGAGAAGTTGTTGAGTCATCTATCATAGAAGAGGTAAAGAGACATCAGTATGAGGATCCGGTTTTGGCACAGTACAGAGATGCAGCTCTTCGAAAGAAGAAGACTCTGTTTGAGGTTGCACCTGATGGAGTACTACGGTATGAAGGTAGGCTATGTGTACCGGATGCTGCAGGGCTACGACAACAGGTTATGGGAGAGGCACACAATGCATGTTTTCCTATTCATCCAGGGTCAACGAAGATGTATCATGACCTCAGATGTTTGTATTGGTGGGATGACATGAAAAAGGACATAGCGGAGTTTGTTGCTCAGTGCCTGAATTGTCAACAGGTTAAGGTCGAGCATCAGAAGCCTGATGGATTATTGCAGGAGATGGAGATCCCAACTTGGAAATGGGAAGTGATTAATAAGGACTTCATTATAGGCTTGCCTCGAACCCAACGACAGTGTGACTCTATATGGGTTATTGTGGATAGACTGACAAAATCAACCAATTTTCTTTCAGTCAGGACTACTTACTCAGCTGAAGATTATGTTGGATTGTACATCAGGGGGATAGTGAGACTTCATGGGGTTCCCATATCTATTATATCGGACAAAGGAGCTCAGTTTACAGCTAACTTTTGGAGATCGTTCCAGAAGGGATTGGGGACACATGTGAGTCTTAGCACATCATTTCATCATCATATTGTTGGGCAGGCTGAGCGTACTATTCAGATACTAGAGGATATATTGAGAGCCTGTATTATTGACTTCAGAGGTATCTGGGATGATCATTTACCATTCATTGAGTTTGCCTATAATAACAGCTATCATTCTAGTATCCAGATGGCACCGTATGAGGACTTATATGGGAGGAAGTGCATGTCACCTACTGGTTGGTTTAATGTAGGCGAGACTAAGTTAATCGGCCCAGATATGATTTAGCAGGCTGTTGATAAAGTGAAGCTTATTCAGGAGAAATTATTAGCAGCTCAGAGTCGACAGAAGTCATATGCAGATAATCGACGTCGACACTTAGAGTTTCAGATTAGTAATTGTGTATTCCTGAAGGTGTCACTCATGAAGGGTGTGATGATATTTGGTAAGAAGGGGAAGCTTAGCCCAAGATACATTGGACCTTACCAGATTATCCGTAGGATAGGCAAGGTTGTCTATGAGTTGGATTTACCATCTAATTTGGAAGCGGTACATCCAGTTTTTCATGTATCGATGTTGCGTAAGTGTATTGGTGATCCTTCTAGAGTATTCCCTGTAGATGATGTCCAGGTGACAGATGAGTTGACTTATGAGGAGAGTCTCATAGCTATATTTGATCGACATGTTAGGAGGTTACGTACTAAGGATGTGTCTTCCGTCAAAGTATTATGGCGAAACAATAATAGGGAAGAGATGACTTGGGAAGCAGAAGACGAAATGAAGAAGAAGTATCCCCACTTGTTCCCTATGCCTACAGGTAATTTGACTCCTTACTTAACTATTTTGATTGATGAATAACATATGTGATATATTGTGGCCCTGTGTGGCATCTTTGGATTTGCTGAATATAGGTTGGTGGATATAGTTATAAAGGAGACTATGCCGAATTTTTCATAGCATAAGGCTTATTATGAACATTCGAGGACGAATGTTTCTAAGGGGGAAGGATGTTACACCTCGTAAGTTTAAGGCGATAATTAGAGAACGTAATTAAGAAAATAAGATTCAAATATTGGATATAAAGTATATTTATATATGCTAATCCGGGAATTAGTATGCAAAAGATGTGATCCCAGAATAATTTTGGATGCAACACATGTGATATGGACTTAGTGTGTATAATGTGATTAGGACATGGAATTTTCAGATTTTATTTATAGGATTGATTATGTGAGAGATTATTTAATTGTAGGATTAATTTATTGGGAAGGGATGATAATGCGTGGAGCGAGATGGCATAACACCCAACATGCGATTAAATTCCAAAGATGCACTCTCATTTCCCACTTTTTTTTGAAAACCATTTTCCTCAACCTCTCTTATCTCTTTTCTTCTCCCACAGATTTTTACTTCATTTCTATAGCCAAATTGAAGACTAAACCAACTCCCATTCAAGATTAAGTTCCTCTACAAGTTCTAAGCCATAGAAACTCCACAAAAAGCAGTGGTGAAATAAATCCTTTGCTTGGTGAAACTCCAAGAAATTGTGGTTTTGAAGATGAACATTTTGGAAGAAAAACATGTAAGAAAGATGGATTTAAACTTATAGACTACATGCATGTCATTTTGGGTTGAAAAATGGTGAAAAATGGTGCAAAAAGGAATGGGCGATCTTAGTGACTTTAGGGAGTGTTTTGGGCTAAACTAAGGTAAGATTTCTTCTTATTACTTGAGTTATTGGAGTTAAATGATATTGTAGTTAAGAGATAAACTCATGTTAAAGAAGAATTGGAATTAAGAAATTGCATGTAATTGTTGTTGATGCGTTGTGCCGAATGGAATTGCTATTACCGATTTTGGGGACTGTTTTGGTATACCTTGGATTTGATTGTTATTATTGTTATCATTGTCACTAATTTCATGTTGAGATTGAAGGAAATCTTGATATTTAAATTTGTATTTGGTTATATGAAAGTATTGAAATATGAAATTGGATTTTAAGGAGTTAAGATGAAGAGTTAGATAATTATGTTGTTGTGGTCGAGACATGTATGAAGTCGTGGACATTGTTGGTATTGTTGTGATGTATTTGAGGCTGTTCTTGTTAAGTTATAATGCTGGAAATATAAGTTATGAACATGTATATACGATATGGTAATTACTAATACATGTCTTAAAGGAATTAAAGTGTAGAAAAGTGTTATGTTGCAAACTATAAGACTTGCACTCTTGTTGTTGTTGCTAGAGTTGATGGACTATTTTTAAAAGTTGTTTTAATATGGATTAAGGGCTGAATTAACAAGAGGAATAGGTGTAGTAATCACCTTGGTTGTTGTAGTAGTTGTATTCCATAAATGTAAAGAGAAAGAATGCATAACTATTGTGTAGATATGGTATATGGACTGATTTTGTTATATCCTGGAATTGTGCTTGGTTATTGGTATTGTTGGCTTTGTTTGTAATTTGTGGATGTGCATATAAATAGGGGAAGTGCTACCCGAATTTTTATAGAGAAGAGAGTCGTCATTCGATATAACTTACGTTATAAATCATAGAGTTGTGAGCGTATTGCTATTATTATAGGTCGAGGTGCTAATTGAGATGAATATTAATTATAGAGTTGGTTAGTTCGACAATAAGGTATGTGAAACTATCCTTTCTTCTTTTGGTATGATTTATATAAAATGAATGTACGACGGACGTACATAATTCCATTGAATCCTAATTCTTAATGATACATGATATGATTGTGCCTTGATTTTCTAAGTGATAGATATTCTATAAATTCCATTGAGAGTCAAATGATGATTTAATTTATATAAGTTACTCATGATATTATATTCGTCGATATGGTTATATAACTTCACCGAGTCGGCGGTATGTATACATATATGATGATTTCACCGAGTCCCAGAATGGGTCGGGTACGATATAAGTGGACATGCATCCACGGTTTGTGGACAGGTAGCCACAGTTTATGGACAGGTATCCATGTATGACCGTTCATTGAGTCCCATAATGGGTAGTGCGGTATATGATATGATTTCGCCGAGACCCTGCTAGAAATTCAGTGCGATGTGTATATGTATATGACTATATTCACCGAGTCCTACATTGGGCCGGGTATAGTATATTACATGGGCACACATGACTCTCATTTTATAAGGTACAGTTAACTCTCATTTGTATATGACACAATTGCAATGTAAATTGATTATTATATTTGTCTCATGTTATCTTTTGTCGATTATGATCTTCTTTACCGTACTTCATATTTTATATACTCAGTACATTATTTCGTATTGACCCCCTTTCCTCGGGGGGCGTGTCCATGCCCGCAGGTATATGTACTCAGTTTGGTGATCCTCCAGTCTAGGATTCATTTCAGCTGTTCGGAGAGCTCCATTGATTGAACTAGTCATTTTGAGTGAGAACCTTATTTTTGGACTTATGCATATTTAGGGGCGCAGCGGGGCCACTGGCGTCATATGTCATTATCGTATTCTTAGAGTGCATGAAGCGATTGTGGGTGGTAGATGTGTTTTTGTATATGTGTACGGTTGTGAGCCATTTTGGATATCTCTATGTACAGTGGAGGCCTCGTCGGCTTGCCTATTTTGTTATATGAATTAGATGTGACTCCTCAGGAGATAGGTTTATTACTGATGTTTACATTATCCTTGGTGTCTGTGTGATTATATGTGTGGATGGGTATAGCAGTACGGGTAGGAGCAGTCGTGACGCGTCGGGTCGGACGTGACAAGTAACCCCTATGGTTCGAAAGAAAACCTAGGAAGACACACAAAGTATAGTGAGGTGCTAGTTTGTGAGGAAGTGGAAGCGATTTGGGTAACAAAGACAACTAAAAATTCGAAGGTGATCATAAAAGGGATCCAATGAAAGAGAATTTCGGTGGGTGTCCAATTTTGGATCGTACGGGTAGGTAAGATGTTAAGAATGTGTTCTATTATTTTTAATACATATATTTATAAGGTAGGGGGAGAGACATATAAAAAACAAGGGTACGAATCATATTGTTAATGGTGCAGAGATTTCTTTTGGCTTGACCATTTTGAGGGGAAGTATGGTGGCAGGAGAAACGAAAAACCATGTCATTAGCCACACAACAATTATGAAAAAGAGAGTATTGAACTCACGACTACTGTCACATTGAAACATTTTGATGTCTTTTTCAAAGCGTGTTTTAACGATGTATGCGAATTTAAGGAGTTTGGAGTAAACTTGAGACTTAAGTTTAAGCGGATAGACCCAAAAGAAGTGAGAGAACTCATCCAAAAATACCAAATAATATTTATGACCTAGGTTGCTAGTTATGAGAGATCTTCATAAATCCGCATAAATAATATCAAAGAGAGAGAAAGTAATACTTAAAGAAGACGTAAATAGAAGTCTAATATGTTTCCCTAGATGACAAGAGGAGAAACTATGGAAAAGTTTCCCTTTATTATATTGGATTAAATTTCAAATTCTAAGGGAATAAAAATATGAGCTCCCGGATGACCAAATCTACTATGTCACGTTGATGCAGATATTACAGCTAAAGCGGTGCGTGGAGTTACATGCGTAGTGGACGTGGATAGGAAAGGATAGAGGTCTCACACACTATTGAATCTAGTAAGAAGTGTCCCCATACATAGGTCATTTACAGAAAAACCAAACGGGTCAAAATCAATGGATACGGAATTATCAGTGAGGTTCTTGATAATGTTAGGGGAATATATGATGTTTTTAAGAGAGAAGTGGGGATGCGGTGGTGGAGTCAATATGTGGCCAACCCCTTGAATTGGAATGCGGTGACTATTTTCAACCATAATAGATTGAGGAGTATTTAAATTGCGTAGTTGAGGAAGATTACCAGAATTTTTGGTGAGGTGAGACGTGGCGCCCGTATCTATATACAATGCACCATTGGGCTATGAAATTTTTAAAAATTTGAGGGCATGGCCCAAATCCATTGGATTGAGGCTGGGTTACTGCTATTGGGCTGCTGTGTAGTGGGCCTGGTGTCTGAACAAATTATCGGTGGTGTTACGCCGCTATATAGTGGGCCTTGGCGGTGCCCAGTGTTGCTACTGGGCCTGGCCTAGAAAGGGGATGGTCGATGGTGCCCACTATAGTTGGGTCGTTGTATAGTGAGTTTCGGTAGTGCCCATTATTCCTATTGGGCTGGCACATGAAAGAGGTGGTCGATGGGGCCAGTGCGAGCGTTGCCAGGACGTGGGATTTTTAGTTACTGGGCATGCGGCTAATTATTTGTGATGTCGGGTGTTGAGGAAGAGGAAACGGGGGAAGCTATATGGGTCGCGGGTGATGCCATAAGGGCTACTAAAAAATTGGTAGAAGAATATAAGGTCTAGATCAGTCGTATATCAGCTATATAGCAGCGGTATACATGCATTTTCGGGTGATAAGGGGCTCGAGTGTTGTGTATATCACATGTATACCGGATGTATACGGGCGAGATAGGTAGAAAAAGGTCTAATTTGGTTGTATATCACATGTAAGTATTCTAGATGTGTACATGCAAAATAGGTAAAGAAGATGTCTAATTTGGTTGTATATCGCTAAATATCAACTGTATAACATATGTTTATGGGAGAAATAGGTAAAGAAGAGGACTGGTGTTATTGTATACGGTGAGATATCACATGTATACCAGATGTATACAGCAATATATCTAAGGATGAGGGCCAATTTGGCTGTATGTCAGTAGATATTACATGTAATATAGGTAATGAAGAGGGCTGATTTGGATGTATATCAGCGAGAAGCAGATGTATACTGGCAGTATACGACAATTTTGCAGCGGTAGAAGGAGGAGGAAATTTAGGGTATGGTGGCCGAAAATAGGGTTTAGGGTATGGAGAGATTTTGGCTCTTGATATCATATTGAACAGTGTAAATCTTCTTGATGGAGTTCTCTTATTAATATAATATATATAGAGTATACAAGTAGTCCTTATAGAATTAGGATCTCTATTTTACACTAATTACACTACTGTAAATATATATTCACTATCAGTACTGGTCATTATTAATGCTTCGCTCTGGGCAGAGAATGTGTGGGTCGTGTTAAATGACCACGTTGCATACTAGAGCAGTAACCATAATCTTTACATTGGCCAAATAGTTATTCAATAAGCGGACCTAACTAGCAACTTGTAGATATTTGAGCTTAAAAGGGGCTCTATTAATGATATGTTTAGGTCCACATTGATAGATACTCTAAAATTATATTAATCTCTCTTCAAAAAAAAATCTCATTAATATAAAATATATATATAGGTGTATAATGCAGAATCCTTATACAATATGGATTTTGATTCTACCATAATTATACAAGACTAAATATGATAAAATACAATTGATGGCACATGTCTAATACACCCCCTCAGTCGGAGCGGGAGGAGGTCAGATGCTAAGACTGGATCTGAAGTCGAGAAATAGTTGTCTAGGAAGGCCCTTTGTAAAGATATTTGCATACTGATAGGAAGACGACACATGCAATACCTTGACATAACCGATGTCGACCTTCTCATGAACGAAGTGTATGTTCATCTCAATGTGATTGGTTCGCTGATGCTGGACCGGATTATGAGACAAATATATGACGGATATGTTATCACAATAAACCAAATACGCCTTACGTAATGAACACTGGAGATCCAAAGAAGGTTTGAGCCAACATATCTCAAGATATAACATTAGCAACGCCTCTGTATTCTTACGGACTCGGCCAGGAATAAAGTGCCTTGTCTCTTGACAGGCCAGGAAATAAGATTATCCCCTAAGAACACACAGTAGCCTGAGGTGGAACAACGCGTGTCCGGACAACCTGCCCAATCAACATCCATATAGGAAAATAATCGATAGGTGCGGAGGGATATAGATCTGAACCATGTCAGCGTGCCTTAACATATCAGATGATATGTTTAAGGACAGTAAAATGAGGCTCCCTGGGGGCATGCATAAACAAACATACCTGCTGAACAACATAAGCAATATCATGCCTGGTAAAGGTGAGGTATTGTAATGCACCTGCAAGACTCCAGTATAGAGTGGGATCGGACACGGGATCACCATCCTAAGCACTCAGATTTGATTTAAAGTCAACTGGAGTAGACATGATCTTGCAATTTGTCATTTTAGCCTTGTATATAATCTCTTCTGCATACTTTCGCTGACAAAGAAACATAATATATGCAGACCTAGTCACTGAAATCCCCAAGAAATAGCTCAATTGATGGTACACGTCTAATAGATACTTTCCCTTCTAAACAAAAAAGTTGCAGTGATTTTTGGTATTTTTCAAAGTATATTGTTTTAGGTACTACTCCTAGTATTTTCTTATTAGGCTTTGATTTTGAGAGATCCACACAAATCTGATCATTTGAGGCTGTTGCTTAAATCTTGTCCTCGTTTAAGAAAATTTGTCAAAATTATCCTTCACAGTACTCTCTTGAAAAAAATATATATATATGTTTTCACAAGTTATACCGGGTGAGAGGTAGAGAGATGTTTCTCTCACTAGGCGAAAATGCTCTCAACATTTTTTCCTAGTTGCTCTTCTACGTCTTCCTTCTTCTATGATTTTCATCAATCGATATACTACACGGATTGTTCTTTGATCTAATCCATCCTACGTTGAAGTTGGTGTGTTCCTTTCATGCTCACTCTAACAGATTTGTTATAGAGTAAGGTAACTTCCTTATAGCCATGAGAAAGAATACAAAGATTTCAGCCAAAAGAATGAAAGAGATTATTTTGATTGTTCAAGATTACAAGATACAAGATATGAATTTGAAGTTTGCATTTCAGGCGACTTAGCGTGCTTTGTTTGCTTCTCTGAATATTGCGGAATATTCGGGACAGGCAGGTAAGGAGGGTGATCTTGGTGTGCAAGAGGGTCATGCTGGTGGTCTTGGGTTGAAGAAGCATCTCTTGGTTTCTCCTAACCTTCCGTCATTAGTAGTCGGAAAGGCTGCTACGATTCCGGTAGGCACCCCTGGCTCTGAGGAGATTGCGGATCTTGATAGTGATCCCGGGTCGAAAGTGGGTATGGAGGGTGGACCCGGGGTGCAGGAGGGTGGTGTTGATGTTCAGGGTTTGAGGCTTGAATCCTTGGACATCCGTTCCTTGGTTTCTGAGTGCAAAGAGTTTTTTCCGGCGGCCACTTTGGATGCCAAGGGGTCAACGGGACTCAAGGTTAGTCACGGGTTGACTGCGGGTCAGGTGGGTGGGCATGGGTCTTGGGGAAAGTCCATGGGCCACCAGCCTTTAGTGGTTGACTCCGAGAACTTGTCTTTTCCAATTGGCCTTGGAAATGCTAAGGTTGTGGGCGGGGTTTTAGCCAAAAGAGGTCTAGTAATTTGATCGTTCTTTTGTTGCGGATGTCTATGACACGCCTCATTATTTGAGTGCTACAACCGATCTGCTCTAATCCTCATTCATTAGGTGCTTCTTTCGAAGTTGGGGCTTTTGGGAATGAAGGTGGTGCGGTTTCAGCGTCACCCCTTCTCGAGGAAAGGCGGGTCACGTGGGTGGGCTCGGTTGATGGCGGATCTTGAGGGTGGTTCCGGTCGAAGGAGGGTCGGATGGGTGTTCATGGGTTCTTTGTTTGATCATGATGGTGGTCACGAGTCATGGCTCTGGACCGAGGTTTCGTTCCTTGTTTGTAGGGTCGAAGTTGGTTCTTTGCCAAAGGCTCTTGAGATTACAAATCGTGCGGGAGTTGGAAGGTCTACTCTTGGCGAGACTTGGTAACTTGGGAATTTAATTCTTGAGATAACGAGGAAACATCTCATTCAATGGGACATCGAAACTTGATAAGGGTGGGAACAGAAGAGTCAACTCTTCTATTGAATTCAAAGGATCACGGAAACTAAAGGGGTAACTCGTCCAAAAGGTATGGAAACTTGATGGCCACGAGGCAGAAGGTCTACTATTCAAATGAGTCTTGGAAGATCAACGATGTGGAATTCGAAGGGTCGTTCTATTCCAGAGCGCCTAAGAATTCTGATTTTGTCTCGACCATTGAAGCATTTAAGACTACGGTACCAACGAGCCTCTTCCAATGACGGGACATTATGATGAGCGAGAATACCAAGACGTTTGGGAGGGTGTCCATGGGGACATTGATTATCCCGTTATCACGAGTTGAAGTCGGTTGTGGGAATGGAGCCTTGCATTAAAGGCTGTGAGGCAGGCGTTACACTTTAAAGCTGCGGTACCAACGAGTCTCCTTGATGACGGGTCTTTATGATGGTAAGAATACCAAGAGCGGTTCGGGGAGGGTGCTCGAGGGCATTGATTATCCACGTTATGCGAGTTGAAGTCGGTTGTGGGAAAGAAGCCTTACATTAATGTTGAGGCGAGGCGTCTCACGTTAAGGTTATGGGTACTATGTGCCTCTTTCAATAACGGTCATTATGATGGACGAATACTAAGGCGGGTCGAGGAGGGTGCCCATGGGTCATTAATTATTCGATGTGCAAGGATCGAAGTCGATTATGGAAACAAAGTGAATTCTATTTCCAATGAGCCTAGGAACTACATGACCGTTAATAAATCGAATCAAGGTATCGGACTTAAATGGCGGGATCCAAAGCTCCTCTCGTGTAATGAGACAACAACCCCGAATCTAAGTGTCACTAATGAATGGCAACCATTCCCGATGATGCACTAGTCTTGATTTCCCCGTGAATGCATCTATTGCACTCTTGGCGTGCAAATGATACTCGGAAGCCACAATATGATTTAATTCCCTCACTGTAACGTCACCTTTGTGTGAGCCCATCACCCTCTCTTTCATTTCGCGTTTATGCTTACGTTGAGGATTGAGAACCCTCAACGACTGATTGTAGCTCCCTGTTATTTTCGTTTGTTCTTTTATAATATTTGCATTTACCTAAAAAAAAAAAAAGTTATACCGGGTGAGGTATAACTTTTAGTACAATCTTTATTCTATATATATATATTATTAATATATTAAGTTGTTCACAAGTCTTATTGGATTGGTATATTTTGCGTAAATTATACAATTGCTTACAAGTTTTGGTGGACTAGCAAAACATAGTACTATTTTTGGTCTATAGACTACGGTGTTCAGATTGACTTTTTAAAAGTAGATTATACGCTAAAAGTCATAAGTTGGTTATACTTAATTTTTAGCTTTTGATTTATTTTTGTACCTTTTTTATCTAAAAATAAGTGTTTAAAAGCATTTTATTATTTTTTCAAACACTACAAAAAAGTGAAAAATAGTTTAAAGGCAAATACACACTTAAAATAAGTCAATTCAAACACCATCTACATATCTTGTTAAGATATTCACAAATCTTATCGACAATGTCGAAGCTATACGATATTAAGGATGATCAGTCGAACATGCTTCGCCGGAAAACTATCAGACATATAGGCCAAATATTATGTTGTATAGATAATTAGATATATATACAACAGATTGAAACATTCAAGCGATGTAGCGTAAAGGCGAAGGGTGTTCGAATTAATCGGTCGTGGCATCTATTCTTGGAAAAAAGAGCATTTGTGTACTTTGGATTTTAGCGGTGATACCCTCTTTTTTACTTCATTTTCAAATTACATCGTCTAAACATTTATTATCTTATGAAAGAAAAAATATATAAATGAATTAACTATTTATATTATTAGATCAGTACTACGTCTGCATCACGTCAATCAGTAAAATATGTGTATATTGCTTCATTTCAAATTAGCAATTTTTATTATAACTTTAGCACTATCTAATCTATTAATCTTGTAATCTAGATATCTTAAAAGATGTTGATATTGGATGAGTGTTGTGACAACACCAGGTTTTATGCCTGGACAACATCCTGCAGATGTTGTCTGCAGTGTTGTGACAACATCACAGACAACATCTCTGTAAATAATTTTGCCTATTCTTCCGGTCAAAACAATGTTTGGTAATGTGAGTAAAAAATGACTTAGGCAAGCTAACAAGGAAGCTGTGTTTAAAACGTGGGAAAAGAAGAAGTCAAGCTTGGAAGAAAAGCAACGTGGAGACCAAGTCAAGATCGTTGAGCTTTTCATAGAGGAAGACTCGGTCTAGGTTGCAGTCTTCTTTCTCTCAACTCCCACAACCAATCATTGAGGATTTCAAGAAAGTTTTCACACTATAAATAGAGGGGAACTTCAGAGTATTGATAACCAGAATTCAACGAAAATAATCACCAAGAGAGTTCTCGGATATTCACCTTAGAAACTGGATCGACATCTTAGTCTAAAGTAGTATAACAACATCTAGTCCATCATTACTTTTGCTGCCCAGATTCTAGATTGAGATTATTGTTGAAGCAAGTATAATGATGATGTTATATGTTTCTTTTTAGATGTTTTAATCTTTAGGATGAAGTCATCTGCGACTTCATTTTTATTTGTAATTTCTTTTTCTGTTTTCTTTGCTACGAATTGTAAAAAAAAAATCATTTGTAATTGTATATAATGTATACATTACTTCGGTCATTGACCATCAATGGTTATATTAACATATACCCTTGAAAATATAAGTTTTATGTCTTTTACTTTTCCGCTGCATTTTACTTTTAAGGTTTATTACTGTTTTGTCATAGTGTTGCCTCAGATGTTGAGACAACACTGACGGTAACATTCAGAAACTGTCTAGTTATTCCAGTGTTTAATTTTAATTATTCTTACTCAAACTGCTTATCCATAAGTCTCGGACCCAACAAGTGGTATCAGAGTCAACACTTAATACAATAAGTGTTTGATCCTGAATCTAATGACGATGGACTCAGCTATTCAAAATGTTGGTAGACTTTCAATTCTTGATGGAACCAACTATGTCTATTGGAGGATCTGTCTTCGTTCTCACGTCAAAGCAATTGATGTTCGAGCATGGAGATCAGTCTTTGAAGGTTATGTGGTCCCCAAATATCCAGCAGATGAGGACGGTGATGTTCTTACAAAACTCGAATCTGAATGGACCACGGAAGAGATCAACAGTGCTAGCTTTAATGAAAAAGCCTTAAATGCTATATTCGAATGTGTAGATCTATACATGTTCAAACTCATTCAGAATTGTACAACGGCCAAGGACGCATGGGAAACCTTACAAACTCATTGTGAGGGTACCTCAAGTGTGTGACGTACAAAGCTACGCATGATTTTGAGCCAATATGAATGCTTAAGGATGGAAGAATCTGAGGATATAAAATCATACTTTGAAAAGTTAATTGACATTGCAAATCAGTGTCAAGTGCTTGGTTCTCCTTTGACCAACACACAACTTGTGGACAAAGCCCTCAGATCTCTTCCTGAAAGGTTTAACACAAAAATTTATGATATTGAAGACCCATAATCTTGCCACTATGGATCTTCATGCCTTAATGAGCATCTTTCAAACTTATTAGATGAACATTAAAAGTTAAAGAGATATGTATAAAGACAAGACTTTGGCACTCCAAGGACAAACCTCGAAAATAGAGATTGAAAATGAGGATGAAAACCTGGAGGAATTGGGTAATGGTACAACAGTTGCCTTACTCACTCGTCGATTTAATTCGATGGTGGGAAAGATCAACAATGATAGTAATAAAGCTAAATATAAGGAACATCAAAATCCACTCTTCAATAAACAGCCAATTAGGTCACATTCAGAACAGAGAAATCGCAATTCACTGAGAAAAAACAACTCGGACAACACAAATTATAATCTCAAACAACTTGAGTGTAATGTCGTGTATGCTCGGATTTGGGACATTATGCTAATGAGTGTGCAAACACCCTTAGAAAAATTGGTATGGTCCTATGGGTAAGTCTCAGTGATGATGAAAACGAAGAGGAAGAATGAGATCAAGAAGAAGAACCACATGCAATGCTGGCAGCAATGTTTGAACACTTATTGTCCAACAATGAAGATGTTGTAGACAATGTTGTTACAATATCTACAACAACATTAGGCACAACATCTGAAAACCCAGCGACATCAGAAAGGTACGTTTATTTTTGACTATTTTGATAAAAATTGTTTCAGTGATTTTGTCTCTTCGTGTGAAGCTGTTGACTTGGATCTAGTTGAAACTAGAGATGAAGTGATAAAGGAATTACAAGACCTTTGTAAAGTCTTGATCACAGAATCTGAGCAACTAGACTCAAAGGCAAAATCTTTGGCTCTTGAAAACAACAATCTGAAAAGCACAGTTAATCGATTAGAGGTGACACTTACCAAGAAGGATCTATAACTTGGTAAGATTCGTGCAAGATTGAACTTAGATGAGACCACCTTCCAAAGGCTCAACACGGGAATCTCCAAATTGGATGAAATCTTAAACTTCAGCAAACCTATACAGGCAGGGCTTGGGTATAAACCACCTAGTAAAACTGAGACTTCCAAGATCCTTAGTAAAAGTTAGAGGATAAAATTTGTCAAAGAAAATGCGAAGAATCACTCTCAGAACACTAAGGATAGATCGAAGTTTGGATGCAGTTACTGTAAAAAGTTAGGACATCTAATGTCATACTGCTACAAACTTCAAAAATATGCACTCAGATCACTGTCGAAGATGTCGTCATCAATGTTGCCGAACATCATTGACAACACTCGAAACAGCCAGCCTAAGATCAGAAAGAAGAAAAGGTTTGAAAAAGTGTGGGTACCTAAACTAAACCTGAGGTGTAATGTGTGTATAACTACTTTACGTACTAACTTTACAGGTTCTTGATATTTCGATTGTGGCTGTTCACGACATATGACATGTACCAAAAGCCTACTGAAGAATTATGAAGCATGCAATAGAGGATACGTGACCTTTGGTGGAGGAAGCAAGAGTAAAATAATTGGTAAAGGAACTCTTAATGTTCCAGATGTACCAACCTGGAAAATGTTCTTCATGTAGAAGGTCTAGTGGCTAATCTACTTAGCATAAGCCAACTATGTGATGATAATATCGAGGTAAAATTCAATAAACATGGTTGTAAAGTTACAAATTCTGAAAATAAGTGTGTCATGTCGGGTACCCGAACTGGAGACAATTGTTATCTTGTTGGTGAACAAAAATTTTGCAATTCTGCTAGGGTAAGTGACTTGATACTTTGGCATCAGCAGTTAGGACACGTCAACTACAACACCTTGGAGAAACTAATCTCGTTTGAAGCTATTAGAGGCATTCCCAAGCTGAATCCAGAAGATAAAACAATGTGCGAAGATTGTTTGAAAGGAAAGCAGACTCGGGTCTCTCATAATGTTGTCCAACATGATGGACAACATTCAGGTACGTCTCATTGTTTTCAACTATAGCATATGGATCTTATGGGTCCTATTGAAGTAGACATCCTAGGAGGCATGAGATATTCCTATGTGATTGTAGATGATTTTTCCAAATTCACATAGATCTATTTTTTGAAAGAAAAATCACAACTTTTGACATGTTTAGAATGCTATACTCTAGGATTAGAAACTTGTTTTGTTCTTCCATTTTTAGAATATGATCTGATCATGGAAAGGAATTTGAAAACCAATTTTTTGCAAAATTTTGTGAAAAGAAATGCATCTTTCATGAATTCTCAGCACCCAAGACTCCTCAACAGAATGAGATAGCTGAGAGAAAGAACAGAACATTGCAAGAAATGATTACGGTGAAGTTCTAAACAATTGTCTAAAAGGTTTTGGGCAGAAGCCTTAAACACTCTGTGTCACATCACAAATAGAGTCTACTAAAGGCCAGGGACCAAAATGACCCCCTATGAAAGAAACCTATTGTTTTACTTTCATGATTTGGGTGTGTGTGCTATATCTAAAATGACAGGGACAAAGTGGCTAAATTTGACTCAAAAAGTGATAGAGGAATATTTGTTGGCTACTCACTGAATAGCCATGTTTTCCGAATATACAATATGAGGACTAAGACCATACAGAAGTCTGTTAATGTTATATTTGATGATCTTCTGGATATATCTGGAAAGTCATCAGAAAATAACATTGTGGTAACAGTAGAAAAGAGCACCAAACTGAAGAAGCATATGTTGTTCCAGATGTTGTCACAACATCATAAGAAATATCAGAACCACAAGAAGAGACTACAGGGGTCGAAGTGGAGGAGGATTTTGCTACTAAATTGAATGATCAAGTAAGACGAGATCCTCCATCAAGGATTAGAAAGAACCATCCACCTGACCAGGTGATAGTGGGAGTTTTTGAGATAATGCAGACAAGAGAGAAAGAACCAATCAATTATCGTGAAATAGTAGGTATGTGTGTATGTCTATCATATACCAATAGGTTAGTCTTTCTTGCCTAATATCTACTCTTGAACCAAAGAACATTGAAGAAGCTTTAAAAGATAATTTTTGGATTCAAGCTATGCAAGAATAGCTTGAACAATTTTTCCGAAATGAAGTCCGGGACTTGGTTCCGTGTCCTGACAACATTAATGTTATTGGAACCTAGTGGATTTTCAATAACAAATCAGATGAATCCGGGATAGTTGTTCGAAACAAATCACGACTTGTTTCTCAAGGCTACACACAGGTTGAGGGAATTGACTACGATGAATCCTTCGCACCTGTGGCTAGGATTGAGTCGATAAGACTGCTACTTGATATTACTTGCATTCTAGAAATTACCTTGCATCAAATAGATGTAAAAGGAGTTTTCTCAATGGATATTTGGACAAGGATGTTTATGTGAAACAACCAAAAGGATTTGAGGATTCATACCATCCACATTTTGTATACAAGCTCAAAAAGGCTTTGTATGGGTTAAAACAAGCTCCTCGTGTATGATATAGTCGTTTAACAAACTTTCTTATAGAATTTGGTTTCATCCGTGGAGAAGTTGATAGAACATTGTTCATCAAAAGACATGGTGTAAATATTATGATTGCCCAGATCTATGTTGATGACATTGTCTTCGGTTCAACCTCTAGAACATATCTAGAGTCTTTCATTGAAGCAATGTCGACAACATTTGAGATGAACATGATTGGTGAACTAACTTTTTTCTTAGGCTTGCAGATTAAACAAACTAAAGATGAGATCTTTGTATCTCAAAGCAAGTATGCCAAGAATCTGGTTAGAAAAATTGGTCTTGAAAATGCTAAACATATGAAGATACCGATGGGCTTTACACAACAGGTATGTAAAGACGATGTTGGACAGAATGTTGATCCAATATTGTACCGATCAATGATAGGTAGTCTTTTATACCTTACTGTCAGTCGTCCTGACATTATGTTTAGTGTGTGTGTATGTGCAAGGTTCCAAGCCAGTCCCAAAGAATCTCACCTAAAAGTTGTTAAACGTATCATTCGATATGTTGCCGACACTAGTAAGTTGGGTATTTGGTACACCAAGGACACTAATCCTAATCTAATAGGATACAGTGATTCAGATTGGGCCTGTGATGTAGATGATAGAAAGAGTACCAGTGATGGGTGTTTTTACTTAGGCAACAATTTAGTCACATGGTATAGTCGTAAACAGAATTGTGTATCACTTTCGACTGCCGAATCTGAATTTGTAGCAGCCGAAAGTTGTTGTGCTCATCTGATTTGGTTACGACATATGCTAGATGACTATGGATTGACAAGCAACTCTATGATTTTGTACTGTGATAATCTGAGTGTAATTAATATTTCCAAGAATCCTGTTCAGCACTCACGTACAAAGCACATAGACATACGACATCATTTTTTAAAATACTTAGTTAAAAAACAGCTAATTCAAATCGAACATGTTAATACTCTTTGTCAACTAGCTGACATTTTTACCAAAGCTCTACATCATGAGAGATTTTATAGTTTGAAGAAATCTCTTGGTCTATGTTTTCTCTGAAAATAAAGAAGGCAAGGTAGGTGTTGTCCTGAATGTTATCTCAACATTCTGGATAACATTTACTGTTTTGACAATATACTTGGTAAATGTTGTGGCAATGTTGTATAATATTGTTTAGTTACTTAAGCATGACTCTATAAGGACAAGAACTGAAAGCGATATTGTTTTATGTGATGATGTATCTAACACAATTAGGTATATCATAAAAAGGGAGTATCATAAGAAGACAAAACCTCTACTTAAGATTTGGTTGTATATGAAAGAGCAAAGCTCTAAGATTGATATCGTTCAAATTATGTAGGAGTACGCGTGCTTGAAGAAGGTTTAAAATACCTAAATATTTTTTCTCTGTATGTGTTCAACTAAGATTGATTAAGGACAATGGTAAATGTTACATTGATCCAGAGATCAAACTCATATGGAACATATACAGAAGATGTTTACCAAATCAAAAAATTCTTAAGAGTTTTATACTATTTGAGTTGATTAAAAATGTTGCCAACATCATCAACAACATGATTTTCCAGTATATTGATGAATAATTTTCTTGTTTGTCTTATTTTTAGAAGTTCAAGTCTCTGTTTTAATTTTAAATTCAAATGGATTGAGATTACCATTTTAATTTTCAAAAATTAAAAGATGTTGTGTGCTATGTTTTCTCCTTATTTTAAGTATAAAGAGTTTTGTCACATCAACCGGGTAAGTCAAATCAATGGAAGCTCAAACACCACTAACACATTTGCAAAATCAAATCTTCCCAAACACACCAAACTCTCCAAAACCCTCTCCTATGTCCATTTCCCTGAAATCTTCCAACACTAAAGAGTACACTCCAATGTCGACCAGCCCGTTAAACAAAAAGATAGTGTACAAGCATTATACACCAATTAATGATCTGAAACCTACCCAGGAAGATTCCTCACATGCAATGATTCTTATAGGTTTATGTGAACCATTACATGTGAGCTTTCTAGGTGACAGTGAAAACCCCATTGATGTTGATACAACATCGAACTTCTCGAATCTTGCTACTTGACATTCTTCATCAACATTCCCATCGAGAATGTCTAAAAGGGTTTTTGAACACCAATTTGGTGGGAATCAGGCTGCTAAGAAGTCGAGGGTCGAATCGACTTCTCCTGTAGAAAAGGCGACTTTCCCTGTTGACTCGGCGATGACGTGAGCGACCGATGTGATTTCAGCGCACACATCATTCCTGGAACACCTTCTGCATCGACTCCACAAGATGAACCTGAGAAAGAAGAAGATGAGGTGTCAGACAACACACCTATGAGGAACTTTATGCCAAAAAAGGTCAAAAGAACTTATCGAAATGTTGCCTCAACATCAAAGGAAACATGCACACAAGTTGACCCAGACTATGTTGCTCCAACATCAGAGGCAACACATACATCAACCCCATCAGAAAATAGCAACACATAATTTGAATGGTAATGGCCCACTCTCCTTTATTTCAAACAAATCATGTGCTGATAACTGGAAATGGTTTAAGAATAGAGTGATTAGAGGAGAGAAAGTAATTGACCTGATCTCATTTTCCACTTATGGCCTAGTTGATTTTTTTAAGCAACATAAATGTCTTGAACTTAGTGACTAGTAAAAATCCTTATTGTGAAAAGGTGATTAAGGTATTCTATGCCAATTTGAAACTTGTTGTTAAAGACCCGAGCTCGAAGAAAGGGCAAGTATACCTATACAACAGTGTATATAAATTCACACCTGAAATCATCAACTCTACTCTAGGGATAACCATAAATGAAAAACCCTCTCATTCCAACCCCACTACAGAGGAACTTAATGCTATGATCAAGTACCTTACGGGGAATTTGATCACAGTTTGGGCACCTCGTAGTCCTGTGTCTAAACTCACTGCCCTGTTCACAACCTTGCACAAGCTTACCATTTTCAATTGGCTACCTTCTCTTAATGAGACGGTAGTGACTCTAGAGCAATCATCACTGCTTTTTAAGATTGGGAGAAATAAAAGAGTTGACTTGGGAACTTTAATATTTGAACATGTTGCCAACTTGGCAGAAAGAAAAAGCAACTCTGCCCTTCCATACCCCTCCCTGATCTACCAAATCCTCATCAATCAAGGGTTTAAAATCCCAAAAAATGAGAAGCTGAGTCCTATATTAGAGGTATACTCAGTACAAAGAGTGGTACTAAATAGCAGAGACAGGATCATCGATCTGCCATGGAAGAAGGAAGACTAGGACTTAAAAACATCATCAGATGTTGCCAACATTCCAGGCAACACAAATCCAGGTAAGGTCCCAATGTCCAATGAATGGCTTCAAAGGCACATTGTTGAACTGAACAGGCAAATTCAAGAGCTGGTGTGAGCCAGATACTACTATGAGGACATCCTTTCTTCACAAAAAAAAAGGGAGAAGAAGAAGATGATGCTGCAGGGCCAAGCAATATCAAAAAGGGGAGAGGAAACAGGGGGAGATAAATGACTGGAGTTATTGTTGCTCCAGTGCCGAAGAGAGATGAATAATGATGGTGTTGTACAAATTGGTTTGTCACAGAAAGCGGCTGGAAGCTACTGTGACACAATCATTCTAGCTGATGATGTTAACTTCATGAGTGGTGATTATGTTTATGGTTGATGATAATTTGGTCTGTAAATTGACATCGATTATTTGGATTATATTTTCTTTGGGTTGTAATAGTTTATTTCGGGATATTGGTTAGTTCATGCAAATATTATTCTGCCTACTGTGAAAATATTATGAATGTTAGTTGTTGACCGATTACGAAGATAATGTATGCAAGTCACAACTAATGGACATAAACTCTTTATATCCTATTCATCAATAATATATTACTTGAAATTCATAACAGCGGGTTAAAGGGGAGCACAACCCCGATCCTACTGATTTTCATATTGTTAGGACAACATCGATAATCAATATCCTAATCATTTTTAGTTTTGTATGGAGTTTTGTGAAGAAAGGCAAAAAGGGGGAGATTGTTGATGTTGGATGAGTGTTGTGACAACACCAGGTTTTATGCATGGACAACATCCTGCAGATGTTGCCTACAGTGTTGTGACAACATCACAGACGACATCTCTGTAAATAATTTTGCTTATTCTTCCGGCCAAAACAGTGTTTGTTACTGTGAGTAAAAAATGACCTAGGCAAGCTAACAAGGAAGCTGTGTTTAAAACGTGGGAAAAAAAGAAGTCAAGCTTGGAAGAAAAACAACGTGGAGACCAAGTCAAGATCGTTAAGCTTTTCATGGAGGAAGACTCGGTCCAGGTTGCAGCCTTCTTTCTCTCAACTCCCACAACCAATCATTGGGGATTTCAATAAAGTTTTCACACTATAAATAGAGGGGGAACTTCAGAGTATTGATAACCAGAATTCAACGAAAATAATCACCAAGAGAGTTCTCGGATATTCACCTTAGAAACTGGATCGACATCTTAGCCTAAAGTAGTATAACAACATCTAGTCCATCATTACTCTTGCTGCCCAGATTCTAGATTGAGATTATTGTTTAAGCAAATGTAATGATGATGTTGTATGTTTCTTTTTAGATGTTTTATCTTTAGGCTGAAGTCATCTGCGACTTCGTTTTTATTTGTAATTTCTTTTTCTGTTTTCATTGCTACGAATTGTAAAAAGAAGTCATTTGTAATTATATATAATATATACATTACTTCGGTCATTGACCATCAAGGGTTATATTAACATATATTCTTGAAAATATAAACCTTGTATCGTTTACTATTCCGCTGCATTTATACTCTTAAGGTTTATTACTGTTTTATCATAGTGTTGCCTCAGATGTTGAGACAACACTGACGACAACATTCAGAAACTGTCTAGCTATTCCAGTGTTTTATTTTAATTATTCTTACTCAAGCTGTTTATCCATAAGCCTCGGACCCAAGAAAAGATATTTAATTAAATTTGGTCCTTTTGTTTAACCAAAAAATAAATAAATTTGGTCTTTTTTCCTATCTCTTTGTGTTGTTGACTTGATAATTGTTCAAATTTCTCTTCGGTAAATCATCCTTCATTTTCTTTACATTTTAGAATTCATTTGTGTTCTCTGTTTGTAAGAAATAATGTCAATCATATATATTTTTTTTTCTAATCAATTTTGTAATAAAAATAAATAAGACATAAATAATTCTATATTTGAATTAATATAACTTAAGTATATACTAATCTTATTTTTTTCATTCAAAATTCAATAAGATGCATTCTTTATATCTGATGCGATGTTTTAAATTTTCATTTCAAACCAAAACTAAATTAATATAAAACAAATCATAAATAACTATAGACGTAAGAAGCTAACCTAAATAAATTACAAAGCAATTAATTGTGAAGCAAACAATAAGGGAAAATTGATTAAGTAGAAATTTTGCTCGATTTTGAATTTCTAAATATTAAGAATTCTTACTTAGTTTAAATAAGAAAATATTTAATAATCAAAATTTTAGTTGATTTGAAAGTTATAAATATTAGGGTTATAATTAAAGAAGAACATGATAACTCACCTCCTTGCCACCCTAAAAATTAAGGAGCAAAATTAAATGGAGCAAATAAAATTTAGAGAACTTTTGCCTTATTCCCAACATAAGTTAGATAAAAATTAGGTAGGAATTAAGTTATCAGGCATAATTGTGTAGTATTTAATTCGCTCGGCATAAGTTTAAAAAACTTTTTCCCTGTCCGGCATAAGTTCTGTAGGAACTAAGTTATGCCTTGTAAATAGACCTGTCCATCGGGTCGGGGGGCCCGACCCAAAAAATCAGGACCAGTGTCAGCTATTTTTTGACCCGAGAGTCACTCGACCCGAAAAGGCGGAGACCCGAGCATACGTAGGGTCGGGCCAGGTTGTAATTTTTACCCTCCCGACCTCCGGCCCGACATTGACCCGTCACTTAGTCTATTTAATATAATTTATATTATTTTTTCTTTATTAATATTTACATGTTTTAAGAATATATGTGATTAAACTTTATTTTTTAATGTGAAGCATAATATAGGGAGAGAAGAAAATTGTTGTAAATTGGTGAAACTTTAAATGATCATAACTATGCACTCGGACGTCTGTTTCACTTAATGTTTTTTTTATGTCGTGTATTTTTTCGAGACGGGGCTGCCGATTTCTCAAAAACATCCGTCTTGCCAATCATTTTCACTTTTCCCCCAAATCGGTTACTAATTCTCTTTTCTTCACTAAAGATCTCGCGATATACAATAGATTTCAACATCCAAATTTCGTGGTAATATTTCCGAGAATGTCAATTTCAGTATTGAAATTCAATTTTTAAAAACAAATAAAAAAATTTGTCGGGTCCCCGATCCAACCCGACCCGTCCAAAATTCTCCCGTTATTTTGTTTTTAGAGTGGTCGTGGCTGCCGAGGCCGTAGGTCCCCGGCGGTCGGGGCAGTCGAAAAATTTTAAAAAAAAGGATCAAGATCGGTCAAGTAGAAAAAAAAAGTCATCCGATCCGAACTTTGGACAGGTCTACTTGTAAAGAATAACTTGTAGGTTCTGAACTGAACTTATGCCTCTATCGGCTTAAGTTATGTCGGAATTAAGTGGCGTAACTTGTTATGCCTTGTAAGACATAATTTGTGTTATATTATGATATGAAAATATAAATTTATGTCGGGAGTACTTTAGCCACTTTTTTTACTTAAAATGTGGAAGGATAAAAATGAAAGTAAAACAAACTACCCCGTTACGCAGTATTTACCCGTTATTGTCCCCCACCAAACCTATTTACCCGGCCTGCCCCTTTACACGAACTGAATGGGAATTCCTTTCATGGGGTGACTTGGCAGTTGGCATGACCGAAGCGGTACTTTTAGATAAATGAATCCTTATCGCTGTTTTGTCCTTTCTCACCCCATTTTCTTTGTTTTGTACTTTTGTTGTCCTTCTGTTCTCTTAATTTATTTTTCCTTTTTTTTGGTAACTTATCTTCTTTTTATTTATTTTTTGTCCTTTTACTCTTTTTTTAAAAGATAAAATATGTATAAAAAACTTTGACTTCAACAAAAAGTATTAAAAAAACTAAAGTCACTAATTTATTTATTAAAATCTAAATTAATATAAATATATTTTATTAGTTTTTCTATTTTTCATATGCAAACAAATATTATATTTAAAATATGACTATTTTTAAATTACCAAAAATGAACCAATCATATATGATCCCTATCAACATATGATATATACCAGATTGATATCATAAAAGGTTGAGCTTTTTTTCTTAAAGAATGAACAAGTCCTAAATAAAATTTGTATTTTATTTAAACTTTATCTTTTGTAATTATTTTTGTAAAAATTAACTTGAAATATATCATGTATGTATCGTAGAGAATATAATTGTATTTTTCTTGAAAGAATTGATCATTTCTCTAAATATCATGTCAGTATATAATATATAATATATATCATCTCAGTAAAAATTAAAGATCATATACTCCAGGGACAATAATTAAACACCACGCTAATATGGGAATTCGTGCGAATGACCCAAGTAATGCGTTATGCAAGCCCTTTTTTCTTAGTCAGTAGCAAAGTCATTCACTTTGATTTTCAATTTTCAATTTTCAATACTAATTACTGAAATTGCAAAATATATTTTACACCATTTGTTATTTTATAGTACGTAATTTGCTATTATTTTCCAAGTTGCAATTCAATACTAATTAAGATGGTTTTATGTAATTGCTTCTTACACAATATTAAATTGTGTAGGTATTTTTTTATATTGTTAGTGTGAGTGACACAATAGATGTACAGAAATAGTATACAACTATCACTAGTGCTTAGAAATGATAAAATAATTACAATACAATACGTTTGAAGTCTAACATCAGTAGTTACAACAACAATAAGTGTTGATGATCTTGATCTTCTGTCTTTGATCCTCCTTGGAGTCTTGAGATCTTCGTTGGATCTGCAGCAAGCCCCTTGAGAACAACAACAACAATATGTTTAGAAATCTGGAAATAGTGTAATTAAAATGACTTGTTGAGTAGATTGATTTTTCAATCTATCCTTAAGATAATATTGCCCCGTGTAATCCTTTAACGGTATGTTGGCAACTTATCTCCCAAGATAAAACAACAATCAAACAAGTGAGCAAAGACGACTCAAGTGTTTGCTTAGGAAAGAAAGATCTTTGAGTGTGTGAAGTTTGCAAAAGAGGAAGATAATTTCTGAAGTGCTGAGTGATTTGCAAATGAACCCATGGCTTCATTTTTAGTATGGAGAAGATGACCTTCTACATAGCCAAGTAAAGGCCTTGAATGACCATGTAATGACCTTGAATGTGGAGTTACAATTCAACCAAATAATGGTTGAATTCATGTGGGATGTAATAGAGGTTTAATGCCTCAAAACCAACCCAAAAGTCATGTTTTTTCGTCTCCCTTTCGTGACTTCTGGAAGCCAAGCGTTGCGGCCCTCACTGGGAGGCGCCGCGGTGCTTAACGCCCAGTGATCACTGGAATATAAAACATCATTTAGCGTCGCGGCCCTTCGGGAGGCGCCCCGGTGCCTAAATTCCAATAGCTACTGGAACTTAGGCGCCGCGACTCTAAATCGAGGCGTTGCGGCGCCTCAATTCCCGTAACCAAAACCCGTCGTAGGCGCCGTGACGCTCCAAGTGTCGCGACCCTTCAAGGCTCCGCGACGCTCCAAGTGTCGCGACCCTTCAAGGCTCCGCGGCGATTCATGACTCGTTTCATCTTCTAACACACCATATACTTCTTTCATTTACCAACGTGAAACCATTGTCATTTGGCCAATAACCGTCTATTATCTTACGTCTTAAACATTTTGTATACGTACCAATATCTCTTCCACTAAGGAAATTTACGAACCTTGGTACAATGTGTGCACGTGTGTGGAAACAACATTTTCTGACGTGCGGGGCCCCAAATGTTCGAGTCATAATTAATAGGATTAACTTTATTTCACGTTTAATAAATTTCCAACGGTTAGTTCATAAAATTAATATTTTTGATTAATTATTGATATATGTTATAAATATTATTTAATTGTGAATGTCTATCTCTACAAGAAACGTTAGGGTTAGTAACTTTAGGACCAAGTCAGCTCTCTATTATAAATAGAGATGTTACCTTCATTGTATTTACATCCTTTAAAAGATGTTATAAGTTATCATACTTTTATATGATTAAGGCACGTTCAGATGGTTATTGAAATAAATAATCTCTTGATTATTTTCATTAATTGAAAGACAATATATATACACTTTACATATTCCATAAAAGGAAAATATTATTCATATTCTACTCCTAAAACCTTATTCTATTTGAAAACTAACTATACAAGTATGGTAAGTGTACAAGACTAATTAAGATACAAGACTAATATACATTATATACCAACCCGTGATGGGCTAGACAAACCTGTGATGGGCTAGACCAAATCTGTGAGCCCAAATTTGTCCAACACGTGATATACACATATTTCATATATTTAACACACACCTGCAACCATAGTGGAGGTCTTCGTACGCTGAGAATATCTCTAATTTTTTCAAAAAGGATCGAGGGAAGACCTTTTGTAAAGATGTCTGCAATTTGATATTTGGAAGGGACATGGCAGACGCGTACTTGTTAGCGATATTTCTGTATGCTCAAGGCAAGTGTACGTATCGTTACAAGTAATATAGTCTGGTAAGATCGAATATCGTCATCAGAGACTGTTTATCAAGTACCGATTATCTAAGCTTTAGTTTCTATTTGGTAAACGTTAATTTGTCTGTATTTTTATCTAATAACTAAGACTAAGTAATTGCATAAAATAAACTAATTATGATAGTACTTTGGTTTAAATCAGTTATGAAGGAAATATGGCTTCCAATATCCTCGACAATCCACTATTTTCAATCCTTAATGCAACTAGAATGACTTCTTCTTCTACGTTAAGATAGCAGTTAACTAGACTGTCTTATATTCCGGTTAGGATATATAATCGCTCAACCCCAGTGCAGAACTCTTCTATATTTCTATGATAAGATTTACCACATAGGAGGATTAAGAACAATAACCTATAATGCTACACAAGTATCGGGGTACTTTCGTCCGCGATTTTAACATATGTCTATTCAATTACAACATATCTAAATCTCTCCTCTCGGTTCTTGATTCGAAATCATATAGATTATGATAATTAATGGTCAGTTAACTATCAAACATTCATACCAATATTGAATAAATCTTAATCAAGTTAAGAAGAAATCAAACTAATGCATTAATTCATCAATTTTTTCAATTCTCTTTTTATTTCTTTTTCAACACTTCTCATCTCACTAACTTTCAATTATCACTTATGGTACAAACAGAGAATCATAGGGTGTCAAACAAAGATCTTATTTTAGGCTCAAAGGGGCTGACTAGTGATACAATTCATGTCAGGGTAGGTAATGAATGGTCAGAAGAGCTATCAAAAAAACGTCTGAATCATCTCCCTAAACATGTACATCTTAACTATTTCGCCTCAAATAACGAGCAAACAGATTTTCTAGACATTTTTCATCTTTTCTTTCCATAACTGACATACATAGGCTAAGCACAAATATCCCAAAGAATTAGATGTCATGAATTTTTGGCATATCTAACTTAAGCACACAGATTATCGCTTTTAATTCTATTACATTATTCCACTTTATCCACTCAATATCTTTAGCAACTAAAACATGTTTGATCCATAAAAAAAATTATGACTCAAAGACACATGGAACAACACAAAGACAAATCAAAAAGACTAAAAAACAGACACTCAAAACAAACTAAAATCCTCCCCCACACTTAAACGACACATTGTCCCTAATGTATGAAGACTAAAAATAAGAGACAACTTACTGACACAACACAACGATCTTAACAGAGGTCTGGGATGAGATTCTAGAAATTGCACATCTTTTGGGCTCTCTGAAGATTCAGCGCTTTTGATTCTTTCCCCCTTAGGGTCAGTCCCTAGTCCACCTGCCATCAAAATATAAGACAAACCAAGACCGTGAGACTGTTCAAGATAAAATAAAACAAACTAAAACAAAAATTAAAATAACATAATTAAACACATTGGGTTGCCTCCCAACAAACGCTGTCTTTAACGTCTTTAGCCGGACGCAGTTAATCCTTACTAGTGTCAGTGGATCTTTTTGCGAATGACTTGTAATCCGCACAGTTATTGTTGCAGGTCTCACTCCACCTACAACAATTTCACCAAACAAAGGCCTCAGATCTAAGATTATCCCCCAATTACACAAGACATACTTGTCTTCTAGACTCTCTGTAAGGTAGTGATCAGTGAAACTCCCTACATCTGTCAACTTTTGGGGTGCCCTTGAGGGTATGGACTTTCTGGTTGGGGCTCATCAATGATAGTTGGTGGTGTCTTTTCTGCAACAGGTATAGGAAAGAGAAGTTCCAAGGAATCCAAAAAGGTGAACAATTGGATCTCAGTAACCTCTTTTTTCTCTACACCAACTATCTCTCTCAATTCCTCATTATTCTCAACAACTTGTTATGGCTCGGGTTCTTCATTCTGCTCATCACTCCCCACAACTGTGTCGCTAGGCAGATTTTCTTGTGGTACATTGATCACCATATCCATCAGCTGCCCTATTTGTGTCTTCAAATTTTTGACGGACACCCTTGTCTCAGCCATAAACTGAGTCTGGCACTTGTTGAGCGTGAGTATGCCTGTATGCAACTCATTTTGATCTTCCTATGGAACCTGTGGATTAGGCTGTTGTTGATGATTCCACTGCCTCTGATAGTAGAAATAGTCCATTTGTTTTCAACTTTACCTACAAAATAAGAAAAACAACAAAAAGTGATAAAAAGATGCTCGCAGAACAAGTTAGAAACTTGTTCCTCGAGCAATCAAATTAGAAATAAAATAATATAATCAAATATATACAAACCAAATTAGAAATAAGATTAGATAATTCGATATTGAAAGTACGTCAGTCCCCGACAACGACGCCAAAAACTTGTTAGCCGATTTCCAATTGCTCATGCAAGTGTACATATCGTTACAAGTAATATAGTCTGGTAATACCGAATATCGTCCTCAAAGACTGGTTATCAAGTACCGATTATCTAAGCTTTAGTTTCTATTTGGTGAACGTTAATTTGTTTGTATTTTTATCTAATAACTAAGACTAAGTAATTGCAGAAAATAAAATAATTATGATAGTACTTTGGTTTAAATCAGTATGAAGGAAATAAAGCTTCCAATATCCTCGACTATCCACTTTTTTCAATCCTTAATGCAACTAGAATGACTTCTTCCTCTACGTTACGATAGCGATTAACTAGACTGTCTTATATTCCGGTTATGATATATAATCGCTCAACCCCAATGCAAAACCCTTCTATATTTCTATGATAGGATTTACCACATAGGATGATTAAGAACAATAACCTATAATGCTACACAAGTATCGGGGTACTTTCGTCCGCGATTTTAACCTATGTCTATTCAATTACAGCATATCCAAATCTCTCCTCTCGGTTCTTGATTCGAAATCATATAGATTATGATAATTAATGGCCAGTTAACTATCAAACATTCATACCAATATTGAATAAATCTTAATCAAGTGAAGAAGAAATCAAACTAATGCATTAATTCATGAAATAGAGTTTCAAGCGATTCAATAGAAAAGTCTTAATAAATTAATTAGCTCCTAGACATTGACATACTAAGAACTAATACAAACATAAACTGAAATAAAACAAAGGAAAGAAAAAGAACTTGAACCAAAGTTGTCTCCAATCTTGTGTTGTAGCCTCTTTCTTCTCCCCAAAGTAGAATGTGGAATTATGTGCAAGATATACTCTTTAGGTCAGGGAATTAGGGATTTATAGTCTTGAGAAAATCACATTTTGGACCCTTTTGCCCTTCGAAAATTGACCCAGAAAATGAAAAATCCTTCGTCGGCACCGCGGTGCCATTCTGCAGGACCGCGGTGCCGGTGGTAATGAATGGTCTGAAGGGCTATCAAAGAAACGTCTGAATCATCTCCCTAAACATGTATATTTTAACTATTTCGCCTCAAATAACAAACAAACATATTTTCTAGACATTTTTCATCTTTTCTTTCCATAACTGACACACATATGCTAAACACAAATATCCCAAAGAATTAGATGTCATGATTTTTTGGAATATCTAATTTAAGCACACATATTGTCGCTTTTGATTCTATTACATTATCCCACTTTATCCACTCAATTTCTTTAGAAACTACAACATGCCTGATCCATAAAAAAATTATGACTCAAAGACTCATGGAACAACATAAAGACAAATCATAAAGACGCAAAAACAGACACTCAAAACAAACTAAGATCCTCCCCCACACTTAAACGACACATTGTCCCTAATGTATGAAGATTAAAAATAAGGGACAACTTACTGACACAACACAACGATTATAAGGAGGTATGGGATGAAATTATGGAAATTGCATATCTTTTGGGCTCTCTGAAGTTTCAACGCTTTTGATTCTTTCCCCCTTAGGGTCAGTCCCTAGTCCACCTGCCATCAAAACATAAGACAAATTCAAGACTGTTCAAGATAAAATAAAACAAACTAAAACAAAAATTAAAATAACATAATTAAAAATATTGGGTTGCCTCCCAACAAGTGTTGTCTTTAACCTCTTTTAGCCGGACACAGTTAATCTTTACTAGTGCCAGTGGATCTGTCTGCGAACAACTTACAATCTGCACAATTATTGTTGCAGGTCTCACTCCACCTACACCAATTTCACCAAACAAGGGCCTCAGATCTAAGATTATCCCCCAATTACACAAGGCAGACTTGTCTTCTAGGCTCTCTGTAATGTAGTGATCAGTGAAACTCCCTACATCTTTCAACTTTTGGGGGTGACTTTGAGGATATGGACTTTCTGGTTGGGGCTCAGCAATGTGTTAGGCGTATTTTATATACACCTTTTGAGTCATTTTTAGTTAGTCTTTGGCTCATTTTTGTACAAATATGTGTCATGTTAGGATATATTTTCTTTCTTTTGAGTCACAGTGGTTTAAAATGACACATTGGCAAAAAGAAGCAAAAAGAGGACAAAAACAGAGGTTCCAGCGCACAAAGAGATGAAAAGCTAGCACCCCGGGCAAAGTACAGTATGGCGGCTGGACGCCATCCATCAGAGCAGCACTCCACGCACCCATCGACAGATGCACGGGAGTTTTCGCGCCATGGCGCTGGCCTCGTCGGTCGCCGACGCGGGTTTTCAACCAAATCTGAATGGGAATGGGCCAAGACCAAGAGGGAAAAGTTGGAAACGTTTTTGGAGGATATAAAAAGGCCTTAGGGCAGATTTTTGAAGGGTTCCACAATCCCTAACTCTACACAACACATAGTTCTTGAAAGCTTCAAGATTGGAGGCTTGTTCTTGAGTAATTCTTTTTCTTACTTCATTTATTTTTCATTTTATGTTGGATAATCTTTTTGTTCTTAGCATGTCTATGGCTAAGAGTTAAACTTTAATTAGGGCTTTCCATTCGAATCACTTGAACCTCGTTTTATGATTTAATGCATGGTTTTGATTTCTTCTTTATATAGTTGAGATTTATTCAATAATTGCTTTGATTGCTTGGTAATTAATTGATCACTAATTATCATCACATATATGATTTCTAATCGAGATCCGAAAGGGGAGATTGTGAATATGCTATAGTTGAATAAACATAGGTTAAAATCGTGGACGAAAGTCCCCCGATACTTGTGTAGTTTAATAGGTTATTGTTCTTAATCCTCATTTGTGATAAATCTTATCATCGAAAGATAGAAGGGTTCTGCATCGGGGTTGAGTGTTTATATATCCTAACTAGAATATAAAACGACTTAGTTAACCTGCTATCTCAATATAGAAGAAGAACCTTTATCATTGCATTAAAGATTAAAGCGAGCGGATAGTTGATGAGATTGGAAGCCCTATTTCCACCAAATCTGATTTAGGTAAAGTAATTTAGTTAACTTTTATAATTATTTAGTAGTCATAGATATAAACAACCATCAAAATATCGATCACCAAATAGATACCATATGATAGAAATTGGTAATTGAACACTAATCCCCGAGGACGATATTCGGTCTTACCCAGACTATATTACTTGTCACAATACGTGCACTTGCGTTAAGTGTGTGGATAAATCGCTAACAAGTTTTTGGCGCTATTGTCGGCGATTGACGTAGTTCAATATCAATCTATCTATTCTTAATTCTAATTTGGTTTTTATTTTCTTTTATTTTATTTTATTTGTGGAACCGTGCATCGTGATCCGTTTGTTGATTTTGATCTATTTCAGGTATCTAGTTTATGCGAAGAAGAAGAGGAGCAGATACACTTGTTCCCTTCAACCCTGAGATCGAGAAGACTTGCAAGCAGAACCGGCGAAACAAAAGAATCTTGGACTTAATAGCCATGGGGGATCGACAGAAGAATAATGAGATGAATGAAGAGATGGGTGATCACCAACCCAACCAAGAAATACCCCAAGGGTTGCAGAATGATGAAGAGGAAAGAGTTCAGGTCCAGGCAGAAAGGAGTCTGGGAGACTATGTGCTACCAAGAGTGAATGGAGCACAAACATGCATAAGACTCCCAGCAATAGGAGCGAACAATTTTGAAATAAAGCATGTGATCCTGAGCATGGTGCAACATACAGTTCAATTTGGAGGGTTACCATCTGAAGACTCAATATGCACATTGAAAATTTCTTGGAACTGTGTGCAACGTTCAAATATAATGGTGTTACTGATGACGTCATCCGGTTGAGGCTTTTTCCCTTCTCACTCAAGGATAGAGCAAAGGTTTGGTTGAATTCCCTGTCTACAGATTCTATATTTACATGGCACGATCTGGCACAGAAGTTTCTGGTAAAGTTCTTTCCACCTTCCAAAGCAGCCAAGTTGAGAGGAGAGCGGAATAATTTCTACCAGACTAATGGGGAGTCACTCTATGAGGCTTGGGAGAGATTTAAAGATCTGCAGAGAAAGTGTCTGCATCATAACATTGAATTGTGGAATTTGGTCCATATTTTCTACAATGGGCTAAGTGGGACAACAAGAACCATCATTGATGCAGCTGCAGGTGGAACCTTCATGAAGAAGACAGCACATGAGGCCTATGATTTGCTAGAAGACATGGCCATAAATAACCATGTGCCAGATGATAGAGGGGTAAGTGGAAGGAGAGCGATAGGAGTTCATGAGATCGATGCCCTTACAACGTTAAATGCACAGGTTGCTCTCTTGACCAAGCAACTTCAGCAGAACACAGTGTCGGTGAATGCAGTTCAGATGCCAATGAATTGTGAGATTTGTGGGGGTCCTCATACTTTTGATAGGTGCCCATCAGCAGACCCCAACAACATCCCTATTGAGCAAGTAGAATGTCAGGAAGTGGGAAATTACCAGAGGCCCCAGAACAACCATTATTCAAACACTTACAATCCGGGGTGGAGGAATCACCCAAACTTCTCATGGAGGGGTGACCAGGGGCAGCAGAATCAATACAGAGGCCAATACCAGAATCAGTAACCATTTAATTAGGCCTATTCTTCACAACAGTTCAGTGCACCTTCCCCACAAGAAAAGCCAGATGAATTGTGAGCAGCCTTGTTAACACTTACAAATTCACAGACCTAGTTCATGGCAGAGACAAGGTCATCCATAAGGAACTTGGAAACCCAAGTTGGACAGCTGGCAAAAATGGCAAATAACAGCCATGTGGCACTCTTCCCGAATACGTAGATAAATCCGGAGAGCGTCAGCAAGACATGCGGTTGAGAAGAAGAAGCTTAGAACCATTGCTTCCCGAACTGCAGCTGGGACCGAAAGGAAGCTGAGATTGAGAAAGAGGGGGTTACTGATGACCGCCCTATTTTAGAAGAGGCTCCACCAGTTCCAGTAGGGGAGTACACAGAGAAGATCCCTTATCCTCAGAGGCTTCAGAGAAAGACCCAAGATAAGCAGTTCTCAAAATTCCTAAAGGTTTTCAGGAAATTGCATATCAATATCCCCTTCATTGAAGCGTTGGAACAATCACCTACCTACTTCAAATTTATGAAGGAGATTCTTGGAAAGAAGAGAAAACTAGTGGAATATGAGACCATAGTACTAACTGAGGAGTGTAGTGCTATTTTGCAGAAGAAGTTGCCCCCAAAGTTGAAAGATCTGGGGAGTTTCACCCTACCTTGCACGATAGGGAATGTGACTTGCAACAGGACATTATGTGATCTAGGGGCTAGCATAAACTTGTTACCCCTATCTGTATTCAAGAAGCTTGGATTAAGAGTGATCAAGACAACTACAGTGAATATACAGCTAGCGGACATATCAGTGGTGCATTCTTTAGGCATCATTGAAGATGTGCTCATCAAAGTGGGGAAGTTCTTCTTCCCAGCAGACTTTCTCATCCTCGACATGGAGGAAGACGATGAAATTCCCATTATTTTGGGACGGCCATTCCTCGCCACTGGGAGAGCATTGATTGATGTGGAAAAGTATGAGCTAAAATCGAGAGTTGAGGACGATGAGATGATATTTAAAGTATTTAAACCCTTTATCAATCCTCAATATAAGAAAATGTCTCGCAGTCAGCACAATTGACACATCATTTGAGCCAACAACAAGCCAAAACCAAGGAGAGCAGTCTGTCAGCACAGGTAAGTATTTATAAACATCCTCTTGAGAAAAAAGAAAAATACAAATAGAAGGCTAAAAAGAAATATGATCATAATATGGATAGGCTGTGGGGTTAAATTACCCCAGGCTTCTTGATAAGGAACGTGCGTCCGGCTACAAGACGTTAAAGACATCGCTACTTGGGAGGCAACCCAAGGTTTTAAATTTATGCATTTTTAGCTTAGTTAAAACAGTCTCACGTCTGGTATTGTTTTTGATATTGTGATGCTAGATACAAGGACAAAAACGTGGAGAACAAAATGAGAAGGGAGAAAAAGAGTGCAGCGCCACGGCGCCCAGAATCAGGGCTATGGCGCCGGAAAATCAGAGAGCCGCAGAAATTTGGGCGCAATCTCGCGTGGCCGTGGCACAAATCCAGAGTCTCGAGTTTGGGCGCCATGGCGCCGAATCTCGGGGCCATAACGTCGAATCTCGGGGCCATGGCGCCGAGAGTTCATATAGTTGCGGAAGTTTGGGCGCCACGACGCCGGTCTCAGGGCCGTGGCACCGCGACGGAAATTTTGAAAAATAAAAGCCCTAAGTCGAATCGCCTTCTCCCACACAAAACCCAAAACACCTAAACTCTCCAAAACCCACGAAATTAACTTCTCCCACTCAAATCTTCCATAAACCACACCCAATATCAACCAAATTCCTTTAATTCCTTGCACCCATAACCATTATAAACAACAATCCTCATTACATTGCTTCATTCCATCACTAGGAACAAGAAAAATTATGAAGAACACTTTCCAAGGTAACATTCATAATTTTTCTTGAAATTTTAAAGCAATTAAGAGAGGTAATTCATAAGCTTGGGGTGTGAAATTTATTGTTGGGTATTGTGCTGTGTGTGGGAGATTGTTGTTGGCCAGTCGTTGTGGAGGGTCAGACGTAGTCTTTGTGGAGTGTTGTACTCGTGATTGGGGTGTAGTTGGGGGTTGAATTGCATTGTGTATTGTTGTGTTGATTGTGTGATTGAGAGTTGTTGGGCAACCTCACAAAAACAAAAGAAACGCTACCCAAATTTCTCAAGAATGTCTGCCAGAAAAAGAAGAGTTTCCGCATCCACCTCCGTTCCACAATATGATACCACTAGGTTCGCTAGTAAAAAGGCAGTAGCCACCAACAACCCTTGGAATTGGAACCAGTTCCTATGATGGAGAAATTGCTCATGAACCAGCGGATGATGATGCAAAGCCTGGACATAGTGATATAAGGCAGGATCAACAACAATTGTACCAAACAGTTGACGACTTGAGCTCCAGGTTCAATTAGTGGACCATGCATTATCCACCGCCACCATTTTAAACCACAAGTCTGTAAGTTGTCCCGTATTTCTTTTATTTTTGAGTCTTGCACACATTAGGGACAATGTGTGATTTAAGTTTGTTGGGGGGGGGGGGGTTCTTAGTTTATTTTTTAGTCTATTTTTGTGTGTTTGAGTATTGTTATTGTTTATTTTTATGTCTTATATGAGTCTATTTTTTTTATGATCATGTATGATGTAGTTACTTGAAACGCCTAATGAAGTAAAGTGGGATAATGTAATGGAATTAGAAGCAGAAAATCTGAACGCTTAAGTTAGATATGCCAAGAATTCTTGAAATCAAATTATTTGGGGTATCTTGCTTGATTTATGCATTTGTTAATGATTAAGCCTATGTGTCTGCTTACTTGTTATTTGAGGCGAAATAGTTAGGATATACATATTAGGGATATGACTCAGACATTTCTTTGTTAGTCCTTTCTTACCATTCATTGCATATCCCTGACATTAAAATTGTATCCTTAGTCAGCTCCTTTGAGCCAAAAATAAGATCTTTCTTTGACACCTTATAATTCCATAATTGTGCCAGAAGTGGAAAATAAAGATGTTTGGAATGAAAAGTGTTGAAAAAGGACAAAAAAAGAAGTGAAAAAAAATTGATGCACCCTCAATGGAAAAAATGCAAAAGCTTAAGTTTTGGGGTGCCTGTTATTCACAATGCACCTCATTCTCTCTAAACAAAAAGAGGGGGAAAATTGGTACGAGATTAAAGAGGAAATCAAAAGAAAAGGAAAGAGTTGAAAGAAAAAAAACTTATGGTATGTAAGTTGAGCCTAAATGCCTATTTTTTACCTACCACTGCATAAGCCTACATTACAACCCTGAAAAGTCCTGAAGATCTCTAGTATGTGTACCCATGATTAGTGGAGAATAACAAGTAAACATGCCATAAAATTTTGATATTGACATGCATAGGTTAAGTGTTCTTACGTCAATTGAGAATGACTGAATTGAATTTGCGAAATATCTGACTTAAGAGTTTTAGAATGCTAAAAATTCATGCTATATGTTCCTGCATATTATCCTACTAACCTTCATGCTTTTCTAGTGGCAATTGTGCAGCAGATTGATCAGTGTCTTTGAGTCCTTTTATTTTCTTTTCTTTCATGTCTTTGTCTCTATTTCTGATCTTTACTCGAGGGCGAGCAAATGTTAAGTTTGGGGGTGTTTGTTAGGCGTATTTTATATACACATTTTGAGTCATTTTTAGTTAGTCTTTGGCCCATTTTTGTACAAATATGTGTCATGTTAGGATATATTTTCTTTTTTTTGATTCACAGTGGTTTAAAATGGCACATTGGCGAAAAGAAGCAAAAAGAGGGCAAAAACAAATGTTTCAAAGCACAAAGAGACGAAAAGTTGGCACCCCGGGCAAAGTACAGGGCGGAGCCGTGGCGCCAGTCCATCAGGATCAGCAGGGCCACGACGCCCAGATCGCTGGACAGCTGCTGAAGTTTCGGCGCCACGACACCGGTCTCAGTGTCGTGGCGCTGACGCGGGTTTTCAGCCAAATCCGAATGGGAATGGGCCAAGACCAAGGGAGAAAAGTTGGAAACGTTTTTGGAGCATATAAAAAGGCCTTATGGCAGATTTTTGAAGGGTTCCACAATCCATAACTCTACACAACACATAGTTCTTAAAAGCTTCAAGATTGGAGGCTTGTTCTTGAGTAATTCTTTTTCTTACTTCATTTATTTTTCATTTTATGTTGGATAATCTTTTAGTTCTTAGCATGTCTATGGCTAAGAGATAAACTTTAATTAGGGCTTTCCATTCGAATCACTTGAACCTCGTTTTATGATTTAATGCGTGATTTTGGTTTCTTCTTTATATAGTTGAGATTTATTAAATAATTGTTTTGATTGCTTGGTAATTAATTGATCACTAATTATCATCCACATATATGATTTCTAATCGAGATCCGAAAGGGGAGATTGTGAATATGCTATAGTTGAATAAACATAGTTAAAATCGTGAACGAAAGTGCCCCGATACTTGTGTAGTTTAATAGGTTATTGTTCTTAATCCTTCTTTGTGGTAAATCTTATCATCGAAAAATAGAAGGGTTCTGCATCGGGGTTGAGTGTTTATATATCCTAACCGAAATATAAAACGGCTTAGTTAACCTGCTATCTCAATATAGAAGAAGAACCTTTATCATTGCATTAAAGATTAAAGTGAGTGGATAGTTGAGGAGATTGGAAGCCCTATTTCCCCCATATCTGATTTAAGTAAAGTAATTTAGTTAACTTTTATAATTATTTAATAGTCATAGATATAAACAACAATCAAAATATCGATCACCAAATAGAAACCATAGGATAGAAATTGGTAATTGAACACTAATCTCTGAGGACGATATTCGGTCTTACCCAGACTATATTACTTGTCACGATACGTGCACTTGCGTTAAGCGTGTGGATAAATCGCTAACACAATGATAGTTGGTGGTGTCTTTTCTGCAACGGGTATAGGAAAGAGAAGTTCCAGGGAATCCAAAAGGTGACAATTGGATCTCAGTAACCTATTTTTTCTCTACACCAATTATCTCTCTCAATTTCTCATTATTCTCAACAACTCATTGTGGTTCGGGTTCTTCATTCTGCTCATCACACCGCACAACTGTGTCGCTAGGCAGATTTTCTTGCGGTACATTGATCACCATATCCATCAGTTGCCCTATTTGTGTCTCTAAATTTTTGACGGACACTCTTGTCTCAGCCATAAACTGAGCCTGACACTTGGTGAGCGTGAGTATGCCTGCCTACAACTCATTTTGATCTTCCTGTAGAACCTGTGGGTTAGGCTGTTGTTGATGATTCTACTGCCCCTAATAGTAGTAGTAGTCCATTTTTTTCAACTTTACCTACAAAATAAGAAAAACAACAAAAAATGATAAAAAGATGCTCGCAGAACAAGTTAAAAACTTGTTCCTGAAGCAATCAAATTAGAAATAAAATAACATAATCAAATAAATACAAACTAAATTAGAAATAAGATTAGATAATTCGATATTGAAAATACGTCGGTCAATCCGGCCAAAAACTTTTAGCCGATTTCCAATTGCTCACGCAGTGTCGATCGTTACAAGTAATATAATCCCAAGACCAAATATCGCCCTCAGTGTGTTATCAAGTACCGATTATCTAAGCTTTAGTTTCTATTTGGTGAACATTAATTTGTTTGTATTTTTATCTAATAACTAAGATTAAGTAATTGCAGAAAATAAACTAATTATGATAGTACTTTGGTTTAAATCAGTTATGAAGGAAATAGGGCTTTCAATATCCTCGACTATCCACTCTTTTCAATCCTTAATGCAATTAGAATGACTTCTTCTTCTACGTTAAGATAACGGTTAACTAGACTTTCTTATATTCCGGTTAGGATATATAATCGCTCAACCCCAGTGCAGAACCCTTCTATATTTCTATGATAGGATTTACCACATAGTAGGATTAAGAACAATAACCTATAATGCTACACAAGTATCGGGGTACTTTCGTTCGCGATTTTAACCTATGTCTATTCAATTACAGCATAACCAAATCTCTCCTCTCGGCTCTTGATTCGAAATCATATAGATTATGATAATTAATCGTCAGTTAACTATCAATCATTCATACCAATATTGAATAAATCAAACTAATGCATTAATTCATGAAATAGAGTTTCAAGCGATTCAATAGGAAAGCCCTAATAAAGTAATTAGCTCTTAGACATTGTTTCATGCTAAGAACTAATACAAAATACAACATAAACTGAAGTAAAACAAAAGAAAGAAAAAGAACTTGAGCAAAAGTTGTCTCCAATCTTGTGTTGTACCCTCCTTTCTTCTCCCCAAAGTAGAATTATGTGGAATTATATACAAGATATCCTATTTAGGTCATGGTTTTAAGGAGTCTTGAGAAAAAAATCACGTTTTGGACCATTTTGCCCTTTGAAAATCGACCTAGAAAATCAAAAATCCCGCGTCGGCACCGCGGTCCTGCATTACGACATTGCGGTACCGGTGGCTTCCTATTTTGGATTTTCTGATTTTTCGTTATTTCTCGTTCGGACTTCGTTTGATTTCTTCTATACTTCCCGGGACTTCTTAGGCTTCATTTCTTGGCCTTTTATTGTGCAATTCCATCTCAAATAAGCTCATTTCATCTTCTTTTTGACATTTCTCCATTTATGACCGTTGTGACTTAAAAGAAAGAAAAACGACCATAATACTATACTAAACACAAACAAAATGAGTAAAATACTAACTAAAAATGACTCAAAAAGTGTATATAAAATATGTCTAACAATACTTGACCATGAGCAACCTTTTCACGAACAAAATGAATGTCTATTTCGATATGTTTAGTGCGCTGGTGTTGAACCGGATTACCATAAAGGTAGATAGCACTAACATATCACAATAAACCAATGTCACTTTCTGAATAGGATAATGAAGTTTTAACAACAAATTACGTAACCAATTGTCACGCCCCGACTTTTCCTAAGTCTTTACTTAGGGCGTGATGGCACCTGGACAATTATTTTCCACCAGGAGCACCATTTAATTCTCTTTATTTAGAAATTTGAACTTATATTCAAATACGGAGCTATTAATAAAAATAACAATAAAAAAATCTGTTTATGACTTTATTAAAAACATAACGCGAGTCCGTGCTCGTGCAAATATTGTTTCTACATAGACATACTGACAAAGATTATTCTAAGTTGGAAGGGAGACCATTCCACACGGGCATTTCCCGAGACACTGGAACTGACATTCTGAACCTGACGAGTACCAAGCCCGAAGCAATGGACTTGGTATGACAAGAGGCTGCGGGACGATCGCTAGCCTTGGCGTGGAGCCTTTCCTCTATCACGCTCAAACATGTTAAATAAAGAGTCACCTACCATCCGGGCCGGTGAGAACCTTACCCTGCAATTCAAAGTAACACCACAATATTCCAAGTGCAATCACATTATAACGTAATAAGCATATTGCAAAAACATATCAGGTTACAACACTTTTAAATATGCAACAACTCCTCATAGGAAATTCTCGATTTAACTAACACTTCATTTTATCTCGACATATTACGTTAAGACATTCCCTGCATTTCCATATGTTTATTACATTTATATATTTGTGAACGCGTATTCACTTTTCATATTTATATATAGGTGAACATGTATTCATCTTTCATATTTGTTGCGCGCAACCCGATCCATTATATTTACGTATTTGTGAACACGTATTCACTTTACGCTTTGTCATGCGGCAACCCGATCCATTATGTTTACGTATTTGTGAACGCCGTATTCACTTTACGCTTTGTTGCGGCGTGCAACCCGATCCATTATATTTACGTATTTGTGAACACGTATTCACTTTACGCTTTGTTGCGGCAACCCGATCCATTATGTTTATATTTATATATTTATGTGAACACGTATTCACTTTTCATATTTTTCGTAAGATCGAATAAATAATATTCTCTTTCCCAACAATCATTCATACTTGTAACGATTATAACTTTTTAACCATAACTCCAACTAAGGTGTTTCTCAAGCGTAAACTAAGGTAAGACGGATCTTTCATCGCACTAAATTTCATTTAAAACTACTTTGGGTAACTAACACAAATTTATCCTCAAAACAGCCACATGAAATTTATTTCGGCAGAATTTTTATTAAACAGAACTCAATCTTAGAATAGTCATAACTCCTAATATGTAAACCCGTTCAAGCCCCATAAAATCTCAAAACGACGAGAACAGAGAGTTACACGTCTCCATGTGAACCATCCTTTCATATTCTGTACCATTTGGTACAGTTTTACACTTTTATTCGCTGCCCTTTCTGGATCTCGATAGATCCGAGGCAGAATTTCATCAAATTCTAACAATTATAACTCAGTGAAATCAGTTCGTAAAGTTCATGACGCAACTAGTTGTTTAAACAATCAAAAGCTCATTATTTATTTTCAATACTCAATTCTTATTCTAACATGTATTGAACTTAAAATAAAGGATGTTACCAAGAATTTCTGAGTGAGAAAACTCACCTTGTAAGTGTGAAGATTATTATTGTGTGGTTGCTAAAAGTATCCTTACTCTCTAGTATTTTGATTCTTGTTCTTCTTGCCCTCTTGGTATTTTTTCCAGATTTTTTCCTCTTCTTTTCACTTGTTTTTTTTCTGATTTTCTATTCTTTGTGCTAGGTATTTTATTTGTGTCATGTACAATGTATAAGTAGAAGAGTTTTCTATAACATATGGGAGGTGGAATGACAAGAGTTGGAGGGGAAATGAAAAGGGGGGAAGAGGTGAAGGGAAAGGGACGTATGTGCACTGCTGCATGTTTTTTTTTTTTTCTTATTTTCATTTTATCTATCTATTTATCCAACTTTAACACTAACTCTATCCCATGCAATATATTCTTTGTTTTCTTATATATATATATATATATTTATTAACCCAACCACAACTATATATTATTATTTTTTTCCGAATTTTACACCAATATGATTCAGAGATCACATTAGCTACCCCTCGATATTCGGCTCAGACCGAGCGAAAACGTCGAGCACGCCTTGCGCACTGAGACCAAGTTATTTCCAAGAAACATACAATAGCCGACGTAGACCATCCGTGTCCGACAACCACCCCAATCAAGATTCAGATACGAGACAAGTGTGACGCCGACGGCGATATAAATGTAAGTCATAGTCAAGTGTTCCTGGATGTACCGAATGACGTGTTTGGCGCATTCACGCGCCAACCTCGATCATGCATAAACAAAAAACATGTTGTACGGCATACGTAATATCTGGTCTCGTGAACGTAAGATACTGGAGGCCCCCTACAAGTCTGTGATAGTGTGTCAGATCCTCATAAGGTGAGCCTGCTGCAGCACCCAACTTGGGTTTAGTATCAACCGGAGCTTCTCGGAAACCAAGAGCTAATTTTCGACGGAATCAAAGAGGAATTAGAACCTAAACTTTTGATACCATGAAAGAAATAATCCCTTGATTATTTTCATTAATTGAAAGACAATATATACACTTTACATATTTCCGTAATAGGAAAATCATATTCCTATTCTACTCCTACAACCTATTATTTTACTACTTTAGAAGTAAATTTCAAAATTGAGCCTTTTAAGAAGTAAAGTTAAAACCTTACTACTTCGGGAGTAGAGTTCAAAGTCTAATTACTTCATGAATAATTTTTAAAGTTTCACTATGGCAAGAGTAAATTATAAAGACTTGAAAATTCCACTACTTCACGAGTAAATTTTGATATTTTACTTTTTCATGAGTAAATTTTAAATTTTTACTACTTCAAAAGTAAATTTTAATGTCTTACTATTTCAGGAGTATATTTTAAAATTCTATTTTTTCGGGAGTAAAGTTTAAAGGTTTACCACTTCAGAAGTAAAATTCAAGTTCACCTACTTCGGGAGTAAAGTTCGAATTGTACTAATTCGGGAGTAAATTTAAAAGTTATGCTACTTCGGGAGTAAATTTCATAGCCTTACTACTTCAGGAGTAATTTCAAATTTGCTACTTCAAGAGTAAATTTTAAAATTTTACTATTCAAAGTTCTACTACTTCCGGAGTAGAGTTCAAAGTTTTATTACTTAAGTAGTAGTGTTCAAAATTTGCTACGTCGAGAGCAGATTTATAAATTTGCTACTTCGGGAGCAGATTTCTGAGTACTACTTCGAGAGTAAAACATATAATATTTAAAATATTTTTTCTCAATTATTCTACCTTTTCTAGATGTGATATTTTCACAACCAAGAGCATGTTTGTAATTATTATCCTTTTTAGATATCATCACATTCACTTAGGAAATTGATCTGTATTTGTAGCATCTATCAAATTTCTCATTCTTCAAGAATTGAACATAATTGTTAAATATATGAAATACACACGTGATATACACTTAATGTATATCACGTGTTGGACAGATTTGGGCTCACATATTTGGTCTATGCCCATCACGGGTTTGTCTAGCCCATCACGGGTTGGTATATAATTTATGTATATAATGTATATTAGTCTTGTACATTAATTACTCTTGTACACTTACCATACTTGTATAGTTAGTCTCCAACCAAAATCTGTTGTAACTCCATAATGCATGTAAATATTTTTCTTATTTTTCTACAAGCTACGATTTTAGTTATTTAAAGTGGCAAAATAACAAAGGAATGTCTATATTTAATATGCTGCAATTTTCTTTAAGTATTGGGATGTACTACTAAAGAATGGTTCTATGTGTATTTTGGCCTGTAAGTATTGGTATGACTTTTGACAAGTAGAAAAAGGTTTGAGAAATATATTAAAGCAAGTCAGGAAAGCACTTGGAGTGATTTCAACAATATTATATGCCGATACAACTCTATCAAAAAATTAAAGACGCAGCAACATATGTAGCCCAACTAAAGGGAGGATTCATAAAAGGACATAAAACAAAACATATTTCACCAGTTCTTCACACACGATCTCCAAAAGAATGATGATATCAACGTGCAACAAATTCGTTCAAGTGATAATTGTTACACCCCGTAGTTCCAGGGTATGTATATGAGGACGTACGTGCGAGAATACGACATTAAATTTGGAAAGGAAGAAAGATGTGATTTTTCGACGGAAAAGTTTTCGAATTTCGTAAAGGAAAAAGGTTTATTATTGAGAATTGGATTCTCAACTTTAAAATTTAAGACTTTAAGAACTTATAAGAATTATGGAATTTATATTTTACGGATTTGGTCATGTGGGGCCCACCCGAGGAATTTTACGTTTTGTGGGGCCCACGAGGGTTACGGAATTTTATGGACGAATGGGAGGGCGACACGTGGCACCTCCCCCACTTGGTGATGGACGAAAATTGCAAGGGTTGGATGGTCATTTGACCATTGTGGATGAAAGTCTTCAAGCTTGATATTTTTGACCAAGTCAACTTGTCCACTTGGCTATTATCCATGTGTTCTTCATCCTAGCCACACATTTGTTATAATCTTGACCCTCCATTGTTTTATATATACCCAACTAGTGCAAGACTAGTCTTCAACACTTAGAGAAAAATCACACATTTTGTTCTTCAATTGGGAGCTCACGGGTTGAGTTATTTTCCACACAAAAAAATTGTAGTTTTGTTCCATTATTCACAAGCCTTAAACCCAAGGTTCCTAAGAGTGTTGTAAGGTTATCTCAATAGAAAGATCCCGGAAAAGTGGCGTTTTCGTATTAGTCGCAAGGCGGAAACTTAAGGAGTTCTTCAACTTTGAAGTTGGGACTTGAAGATGAGTTCTTCATAGGCTTCTAAGGAGTGCTTGGAGCGGATTGAAACCTAAGGAAAGGAGCTAAGAATTGCTAAGGAGCGACTTTGAATCTTGGAAAGATTAAGGGCTTGTAAAGATATAATTCTTGTCGTTTTAGTAATTAATATTACTTATTGTTGTAGCTTTGGATATTAGCAAGCATGGGGTGTTTATATTATGAAGTTGATAAGTGTTATGGATATTGGAACCCTAACCTGAAAACTAGTATGTTAGCCCTTAAGATTGTAATTCAATTTGGTTACTAGTTTAGTTGTCACATGTTATATAAAGAGGGAATTATAGTTGTTGAAGTTGTTTATGACTATGTAGCATGTTGGAATAACAACTTGTATTGAAATAGAAATTGAAAGAGAAGTAGTGTTGTTGTAGCCGAGAATTGGTTTGTTTTGTATCATTTGTGGGGCGGAATTTTACACGTCTTGTAGGCGTGTAATCCCCTTTTGATTGGTTGGTATGTTGAGCCTTAAATGTGGCATGTTTGGTTATTGAATTCGGCCTTGAAAAAGGTGGCAAAGTATGTAGAAACAAAGGAAGTGCTGCCCGATTTTCCGTAGAATTTAGTGACCTTGTACTTAGAATATTCTACGAAGAGAGCTAGAGGTTAATAGACCTTTTATGACCATTATAGGTTGAAGTACTACGAGTAGCGTATTCTACTTGAAGGGTGGAAAAAGGCTAGCAAGAGTATAGTACTTTGTAGCGTTTTGCTAATTGTCGATAATCGTCGCGAGGTATGTGAACCTCTTCCTATCTTTTCTAGCATGATTGATTGTGAACTATGTAGTACGGTAGACGTACGTGTGCTAAACGAATTTGGTTGGTTTAAAACATAAAGTGTTATAATAACTTTATGGGAAGTTAGTTATAAACGAATTTATGTAGGTAAAAGAATAATGTTATATTGATTTCGGAAATGGGAATGAGTATCGAACAAGCCATTGCAGCGTTAATAAAGGAAAATGTAATGACAAATAATTAACTTAAAACAAGTAGAATCCTCCATATGCATAGAAGCTAAGATAAGACAAAATTGTATTACATTTTATAGATCATGGCTACTTTAATAAGAATCATTATATACAAGTATTAATTTTTCTTAAATTCCAAAGTAAGGAACTTGATTTCTAAAAGAAAAGAGATTTGAGGAATTGAAGAGTTTTTGGTTTAAAAGAAAGGCATGGTTTTGTCTTAAATTGGTTTAGAACATAAAGTGTTATAATAGCTTTATGGGAAGTTAGTTATAACAACTTTATGAAGACAAAAAAAATGGTCTTATTGTTGGATTTAAAATGATAACTTGACATTTTAAAAGTTAGGAGGTTGGTTCCTTAAAAGATATGAGATTTGATTCAAAGATTGTGAGACTTAATTTTGAAGGTAAAGAGACTTGACTTACAAATAACTTGATTTAAAAGAAGGCATATTATTGTCTTGGTTTATTTAAAAGAAGGCATAGTATTGTCTTGGTTTATTTAAAAGAAGGTACGGAAATTGTTTTGGTTTACTTAAAACAATAGTTACTCTATTTTTGGATACTACGAGTGTTAGTATCAGGTGACGTTTGGGAAAGAAATGGGTCTTTTAAAAAGAATTAAAGTATGTAGTACTTTGGGGTTAAAACCCGGACTTTGACATAAAATGAAAGTACCTTGAGTTGTGTGTAACTTGCCTATGTTTGCGTGTGATAGCCTTGTTGTGCAAGTGTTGTATCTTTATGTTACCGCGTCTCTCGATGGAGGGCCGGTCATGTTATTCTTGATCATTTTGGACATACTGACACGATGGGCGGCCCACGGGTATGCTTCCACTATGATAGTCCATGGGCATACTGACTCGATGGACGGTCCACGTATCGCGGCCATGATGAGGTTCGTTTCCGCTGATAGTGTTATTCCATGGACTAGCTCTCCATGAGATTTTTACCGATTCGACTTTCGTATCCGTAGTTGCTCTCGTACTTGCCGATCGTGGCTGATTCGGCTTTGGTATCCGTAGTTAGCCTCGTGACTTGCCGCTCGGTTTAGTGGCGAAGTCTCGTGATCCCGCTTTGGTATCTAGTAGTTGGTTCAGATTTGCCCCATCGACGCGTGACGCGCTTTGGTATCCGGTAGTTGGCCTTCGACTTGCCCCGGTCGTCGCCGTGGTATAGTTGTATAGTATTGTTAGTACGACTTTGGTATCCGTAGTTGGCTTCGTACTTGCCGGCGATGGATGATGCAGTTGGTTACGTAGCTATGCCTTCGTACTTGCCCCGTACGGTTTTATGACACAGGTGGGACCTGGTGGCTACTCCTTGGTGTTGTTATATCATAGACTGCCGGCAGTGAGGAAGGAATTCCACGGGCATGATTGATGTTGTGGGCGTGAGACCCATAGTTATATTTGAGTGATGATTTTGAGGGCGTGAGTGATCGGTGTATTTTCTATACACCTTTTGAGTCAGTTTTAGTTAGTCTTTTGTCCCATTTTGCACATATAAGTGTCGTATTAGGATAGTTTTTCTTTCTTTTGAGTCAAAGTGGTTAAAATGGCCAAATGGCGGAAAAAGAGCAAAAAGAGGGCAAAAGAGGAGACGCCAGAGCTGGAAACAAAGAAAGTGGCGAACGAGGGAAAAATCAAGACCAGCGCCGCGGCGCCTCCTGCAGTCAAAAGCAGGGCCGCGACGCCCATCATTCAGAGAAGGTGCAGAAGATCCAGTGCGCGCGCTAAAAGGAACATGGCGCTACTATCGAGAGAGAGAAGATATAGCCGCGGCTACCGAGCAACAGCGAGGCGCGCGCACACATCCGGAAGCCACGAGATGCAGGCGTCGGGCGCCTCGGACAGATATCGGCCGCGGCGCTTAAACAACCGACGGATTGCAGAACTTCCGCCATGGCCATGCTGCGCAGGGCGCGCCGACGCAAAAAATAGGTTTTGACGGATTTTGGGCCAGCTCGCAGGAAAGGTTGAGGCGGTTTTCACCTATAAAAGGAGAACCCTAGGCGGTTTTGAGGTTCCTTCTTGCACAACACAAGACTTTTAGCTTGGAGATTGGATACCATTAATTTAGTACTTTCTTTTCCTTTTCTTTACTTTATTTCAGTTTTTGCATGATGAACTTTGAATTAGTTCTTGTCATCTTTATGGCTAGGAACTAATTCTCTTATAGGGTTTTCCATGTTGAATTACTAGAAACTTATGTTATAAATTAATGCATGCTTATGGTTATTCTTCTTATTGAGAGATCTATCCAATAATTGAGTTGAATTCTTGGTAATTAATTGACAACTAATTATCACTATATGATTTCTAATCAGATTCTGAAAAGGGGGGATTGTGAATTCTTGGATTGGGGATGAAAATACCTCAATTATTTATGTAGCGTTGATGGGAGGCTTAACAACCCTAATTTTGCGCATTGTGCGTGACGGTCAACTAGGTTTTTGTTCTTAATCCTCCTATAAAGTTATCCTTATCACCGAAAGTTAGGTAAGGTGCGACATCGTTGAGTGTTTATATAACCCTAACGGGAGTATAAAACGATTTCGTAAACCTGCTTTCTCCTAAAGAAGAATACCATGAGTTAATGCATTAGTAAGTAGCATAAGCGGATAGTAAGGATACATGACACAACTGAAGTAAACCTTTATTGTTAAATAGATTTTATAATTCGTAGTTATAAACAACCAATCAATCATAAATTCACCAAATAGATACTAGAAAATAGATAGTTGGTAATTGGACCCTAATCCTTGTGGACGATATTCGGTCTTATCAAAGACTATACTACTTGTCACGATAACGTGCACTTGCGTTTAAAAGTGTGTGCATCTTAACGCGCATCAAGTTTTTGGCGCCGTTGCCGGGGATTAGGCATTAGTTCAATATCAATTTTATCTATTTTTAATTTCTAATTTGGTTTTTTATTTTAATTTTTAATTTTTACGTTTTTCTTTTGAAAATTCGAGGTGCCGTGATTTCTTGTCTGTTTTTGATCTATTTCAGGAAGTCAGTTTATGCGAAGGAGAAGAGGAGCAGACACTCTTGTTCCCTTCAATCCAGAAATTGAGAAAACCTGCAAACAGAACAGAAAGAATCAGCGGATTGCAACCTTGTTAGAGATGAACGGCGTTCAGAACAACAACGGGATGGGAGAAGGGTTAGGAGAGAATCAACCCCACCCAGGAATACCTAGGCAAGCACCCATAGACGTGGAAGAGAGAGTCCAAATCCAGCCATAAAGGAGTTTGGGGGACTATGTGCTGTCAAGAGTGAATGGAGCACAGACATGCATTAGGCTCCCGCACAGAGCCAACAACTTCGAGATAAACCGACGATTCTCGAGCATGGCAGTAAGACACAAAGGCAATTCGAGGATCGCCATCGGAGGATCACGTATGCACATAGCTAATTTCTTGGAGCTATGTGCAACTTTTAGATATAACGGCATCGATGATGCCGTCAGATTGATGCTCTTTCCTTCTCACTCGTGGATGAGCAAAGTATGGTTGAATTCCCGCCGATTCGATTTTCACATGGCACGAAATGGCACGAAATTCTTAGCCAAGTTCTTTCCTCCGTAAAGCAAAGAAAACTAAGAGGAATTGAACAACTTTACCAAGCGATGGAGAGTCCTTATACGAAGCTTGGGAAAGGTTCAAAGATCTACAGAGAAAGTGCCCACACCATCGCATCGAGTCAGGAACTTGGTACACATCTTCTACAACTGGCCGAGCAAAGACAACCGTAACTATCATAGATGCAAAGAATGGTGGAGCATTCATGAGGAAAACACCACGACGCTCATGAGTTATTAGATGACATGGCCACTAACAACCATGTCACCAAGAGAGGTCGACAAACGGGAGAAGAATGTAGAGTCCATGAAATAGATGCTATCACGCCTTGAATGCCTGGCTGCCCTTCTAGCGAAACAATGCAAAGAACATACGTGTCCAACGCGCAGATGCCCAAAGTTGTGAGATACGCGGGCCACATACATTTGATAGGTGTCCTTCAAATGATCCCAACAATATACCCATGGAACAGCAGAGTGTCGCTTTCCAGAATTATCGAGGCAACAAAACAACCCCTACTCCAACACTTATAATCCAGGTGGAGGAACCACCCAAATTTCTCACGAGAGGAGACCGCGGCGCAGACCAAGACCGTAACCGTAGAATCCAATACCAAGGGCAACAGAACCGTGATCGTGGGCAGCAGAATCCAAAGACGCGGCGCAGACCGTGATAGGCTAGCATCAGATCAAGACACCAGATCAAGAACCCTTCCTTCAAGCCCCACACCAACAGCTCAATGCACCTGCTCGTAAAGAAAAGTCGATGAGCCGAAGCAGTGGATAAAGACTTGCCAACGCCTGCACGCAGCTTCACGATGTGCTAGATCCTCGCTCGTAAACTTGAGACACGTGGTCACTAGCAAAACAGCATAAACAAAGAAAGCCACGTGGACATTGCCAAGCAATACAGAGGTAAACTGGCGGAGCAGCGATGTCAAAGGCAATGAGAAGTGGAAGATTGAGCAAAGAATACCGCAACCAGTAGTGAGAAGAAAGCGAGTTAGAAAAAGAGGGTGATTGAGTCTAGCCCAACAAGAGAGAAAACTCTGAGAAGGAGTATACAGAGAAGATCCCTTTCCCCAGAGACTACAAATAAAGGCGGCTGATAAACAATTCTCCAAATTTTGAGACATTCGAAAGTTACATATCAACATACCTTTCATGAAGCATTAGAGCAAATGCCCTCCTATTTCAAGTTTACGAAGGAGATTGGGGAAAAAGAAGAAGTTGGCAGATTTGAAATAGTAGCACCGATGTAAGAGTGTAGTGCTATCTTACGTAAAAGTTGCCACCAAAGCTAAAAGATCCAGGAGCTTTACACTACCTGCACAGCGTGGTAACTTGCAACAGAGCTCTGATGTGATTTGAGGCAAGTATAAATCTAATGCCCTATCGCATTTAAAGATCGAGTCAGCGAAGCCAAACCAACCACAAGAAGCCCGCAACTAGCCGACAGACGCTGGTTCACCCAAGAGGCAAGATCGAGGACGTGATTGTGAAAGTAGGAAAATTCTTCTTTCCCGCACTTCCTCATTCTTGATATGGAAGAAGACGCAGAAATCCCTATCATATCGGGAGGCCATTCTAGCAACGGGAGAGCTTTGATTGATGCTGAAAGAGAGAATTAACACTAAGGGTGAGTTCAAGAAATGGTGTTTAAAGTTTTTAAACACGCTATCGAGCCACCAACAGTGAGTGAGTGCTTTGCAATCAGCACCATCAACCCCCCATGCGAGCCAATACAAGTCAACCAAAGAGCGATGAGCCCAAGAAAGCAGACATGGTTTGCTAAAATGTCACTAAAGGAGGTAAGTATTCCTGATCTCCCCATTAATGATAATGCTAAGAAGAAAAGAAGAAAAAGAAAACGCCAAATGTGGAGGAAATTGATAGGTTGGGGGCTTAATCAACCCCAGGGTTATTAAGGCTAACTTCAAGGTCCGCTAAAAGACGTTAAAGACAAATGCTACTTGGGAGGCAACCCAACGTTTTCAATTATGTTATTTTAATTTCTGTCTTTAGTTTATGTTATTTTGTCTAGAACAATCTCACGGTCTTGGGTTCTTGTGTTTGTGCTGTGAGTGATAGGTACAGGGGAATGAACTGAAGGCGAAAAACTGAAGAAAAGTCAGGATTTCCAGAAAAGCGGTAGCCGCGCCTGTAAGCAGGTCGCAGCTAAAAGAGTGAACAGCGCAGAATTTAGCCTTGCGCGCAGAGCAGTGCCGCGCGCCAAAAGAGCTGAAAATTTGCTGCTTGGCCACGCGCTCAGAATGCGGCCGCGACGCAAAGTCCCGGCGAGCGCAGATGTTTAGCGCCGCGCCCAAAACTGGCCGCGCGCCAAAGTGGGAATTCGAAACTTAAAAACGCCAAAAATCAGATTTTCCCAATTCCAATATCAAAACCTAACTTTCCTCTCCAAAACCCACGAATTTCCAAATTTGCCCACAAATCCAACCCAACCACAACTTAAACTCTTAAATTCCTAAAACCCCAACTATCTCAAACAACGGCTCCATTCCATACCCTCAAGCCAACCAATCAAACAAGAACAGCTAAGCTCTCATAAAAAGGTAATCCCTTTCTTTGTTCTGAATCCTTTTATCAAATCATGGAAGTATAGTTTGGAGGAGTATTGTAGTTGGAGTAGTTGGGTGCTTTGAAAAGTGATTGTGAAGGTCAGGTAAAGAGTAGAAAATGAGGTCGGGTATTGAGTAAAAAGGTTGAAGTTCGGGGTGTCAGATTCGCTAGTGTTGAGTGTGTAGGAGACAACAGCCACTAAAGTATAAGCTGCAGATTTTGTTTTAAAAATGGCCACCAGAAGAGAAGAGGCTCCACATCCACCCCAACCCCACAATACGATTTAAAATAGGTTTGTGAGCTACGAAGCCTCCCAAAGATATAAAAGTTTGATACTGCACCCATAATACCGTAGCGGGAACGGACTACCAGAGGAGCCATACGGGAGGAAGACGCGCATGAGCCCATTCGCAATGATCGAAAGGCGGATTGGAGGAAATTTGTGAATCCGAGAAGATAGCACCGTGAAACACAACAACGGGTGCGTGAATTTTATGCCAACTTTCCGAGAATGTGGAAAGGGGATGCTTTGTGCGGAAAGCTATGTGCTCGTGATACAGAAAATATCAATATACAATTGAAAACGATTGATGTGAAGGAGGAATTAGTGATCGGAGCCATTTTAGAACATGGTTCAGAGCACCGACAACATAAACCGATATCAACGCAAACACCGCGAGCTACCGTGAGCCGCTTTTGATATGGAAGAAATGAGTCAAGAGCACCGAACAGTGCAATTCAACAAAGTAGCCAAAGGTTGACTATACTTCGCCGCCGCATGATTCCATCCACGCACTTCACCAGAGTGTCGAGGATAGGATTAAAATGGTATATGGAATTACGGCGGGTTGACGATTGATGTGGGAAAGAAATAGTGCAGAGCATCGAGGAAATCAGCAGTTGGTAACAACCGCGGATTGGCATGGCTCGCTTATCACCGTGTTATGTCACACGAGCGCGGTTCCAAAACTACCCACCGACACTCATGAAAGAAACCAATCGCCCGTGTCCTACGATAGTGCACTCTTTCCCGCACTCCAAGCCCCCAAAGCTGACGAGAGTACAACCAGCAAGAAGCAAGAAGCAGCAGAGAGGCCGCCATGGACGAAGATGAGTCCGAAATAGGCTCAATGAGGTAGGACCCAGCCACAGTGCCAACCACGCGAGCGTAACCTCCAACGCCCACAATGGAGCAATTGTATCGTAATCCGATGAGGATGATGCACGGGCACAAAGAGTACAAGGACGCCAAGAAACAAAGCAACAAATCAACGAAATGAGTTCCTTGTTCAACCAACGGTCGATGCATTATCCACCACCGCCACCATTTTAACCAAAGTTTGTAAGTTACATTTCTTTTATCGTTTGAGTGCTACACACATCAGGGACAATGTGTTTTAAGTTCGGGTGTTTATTTGGGTTTTGTTTTCTTTATGTGTCATGTTATGTTTTACTTAAGTCTTTTTGATTGTTTTTATGTTTATTTTGAGTCACCAAAATTTTTCTTTTCGAGTCATAATTGTCCACAAAGATCATAATTGTTGTAGTTGCTAGAAACACCTAGTGAAGTAAGGTGAAATAATGTAACTAATGAAGCAACTATCTAAACACTTAAGTTAGATATGCCAAAAACTCATGTAACTGCCTATTTGGAGTTTCGCTTAAATTATGCATGTTAAATGATAAATGCTTATGTGTTATGATTGCTTGCTATTCGAGGCGAAATAGTTAGGATACGCATGTTAGGGAGATGACTGCATTTCTTTGATAACCAATTTCATCACACGACCGATCCTCGCCCGTGGATCGTGCCTTACCCCGCACCCTGGTGATACAACATCGAGAAATCAGCGAACATAAAACAATAACATGAAGTCAATGTAATAAGACAAAAATAAGAAGACAAAGCAACCAAAAACGCTACCTTCGGATAAATAAATATCAATTGAAAGCATCCCATTACAACCCCGCCCACAACAAATACATGCACTTACGAATGATATGACAACAACGACGGACAGTGGCTCCGCCATACCCCGAATGTAAGCACCTACAACAACAGTGGACTAGACCAAGAAAAGCCTCCGGAGAAACGGAGGTTTCCCAAGCGCGGAGCTGTGACCCTAAGAGCGTGGATCAACGATCGCGTATCTTTACTCGCAGATGAACGCAGCCCCGGCGAGGTCACATAACAGTACCAAGTATGTGAAACATTAAGATATCAGAATGAAATCATAGTAGTCTATATAAAGCGAGAGACATGTATGATAACCAAATCAGCTTCACAATAAATAATAAGCGATATGTCTAGTCGTGACTCACGCCTCAAAGTCATCACCCAATATAACAATGGGTCTCACGCCCACAACATCAATCATGCCCGTGGAATACCTTCCTCACCGCCGATTTACATGATAGAAAAGCACCAAGGAATACACATGAACAATGAGTCCCACTGTGTCCAAATAAAACAAAGACAGTAGGCATGAAGGCATAGCCGACTACTAACACCCACGACTATCAAGGTCATAAATCAGATCATGATATATGTCTAGACCGTCACATGATCAAAGCCGTCGCCGCTCGCAATATCAAATGCGCGCTAGCCCCGAACTCCCCGCACTCGCGTAAAGCCAATCTCATAGGCCCGCATGAGGTATAACCCCGCGTCGGTAGCTACTCCCATCGCCCCGGACTCGCACCGCACGCCACATGTAATCGCATGACCATAAAGGCCGCACACTAACTCGAACTCTCGTAGCTCGCATAGGCCCCGTGACCCGCATGAGGTATTCTCGAATCATGGTCCCAGACCGCCTGAGTCTACCCCGCATCGGTGGGCAGCTTAACCCCCGAAAACATGTCAAGAGGTGAGTGATGTAATACCAAAGACAACGGCCATCGTTTAAACAACATAGCACAACAAGGGAAACCCTTTACACAAATATCACGTATCACTAACACACGTAGCATCCTAATATGTTTACTTATCAAATCAACAAGAAGGTATTACCAGTGCTATCACAAACCAATACAATCAAGTTATTCACACATAAGGTACTTTCTACTATATGATTAACGAGATCGGTTTTTATCCCCAAAGTACTTTATACAATAACTCTTAAAGATCCGCTTTACAAAAGTCACACAATACGTAGTATATAACAATAGAGTGATTATCTTTCAAGTAAATCAAAACACTTCTTTGTAAAATCAAGTAACAACATTTTTTCCAAACGCTCAAGTTTGCCTAATTCCATTTACTCAAGTTTCTCATTTTTTGAAAGGTTTCAGAGTTCATAGTTTTAAATCCTTTAAAACAATTTGAGAAACATATACCTTATATGTAGTAGGTTATTCTTGTTTATAACAATCTTTTAACAAAGACCATGATCTAGGAAATGTAATATCATTTTGTCTCATCTTAGCTTCTATGCATTGGAGGTTTCTACCGGTTTTAATAATACTTGATTAGTCAATACATTTCTTTATTAGCGCCACAGGGTTCGCTCGATACTTATTCTCATTTCCGAATTCAAGAAACATTATTCTTTTAAAATCAAGTACTCATTACTCGCTAACGAGGTTTTACAACATTTTTAACAAAATGTTACACATCAAGTCAATTAGGTTAAGTCTCTTATCTTTCAAGATCAAGTCTCTTAACTTCTAAAGTAATAAATCATTCGTTACCTACATAGAGTCGTTATAACTAACTTCCCATAAAGCTATTATAACACCCTATGTTTTGAACCAACCAAACTCGTTAGCACACGTGACGCTCACCGTACTACATAGTTTACAAAACATCATGCTAGAAAGGATAGGAAGAGGTTCACATACCGCGACGATTATCGCATGCTAAGCAATACGCCTCAAGATCGCACCGCTAGCCTTTTCCACTCTTCAAGTAGAATACGCTACTCGTAGTACTTCCACCTATATAGACCACAAACGCCTATTAACACTGTTCCATATTCTACGTAAAATTCAGAAGATCTCCCCACGCAACAGCGGAAATCGCCTCCTCGATCGAGGCCGCCACCAAGCCAACCAGGTGGGTTATACGCCTAGCCGGACGATACAATTCTTCAATACAATAATACCACAAGTCTATCAGAATACAATCCTATGTAATTACATTCGATTCTCTTTCTTTATTCAGCTTAAGTCAAAAGACATTGCTGCAAGTATTATTCAGATCTATACATAGTATACTTCAACTATACAATCCTACAACATGTAATTTCCAATTACATTGGGACAAGAATATTTACCTCGATAAGCCCAAAATTATCCAAGTTATAATGTCGATCCCGAGCAAGGTTTAGCTCCCACTCCGCGCCCAACCCGCTCCAAACAACCCTTAGAAGTTCTACACAACTTCTTCTTAATACTCCAACCAACTATGGAGATTTTCCTTGTGGTTTCTGGTTTGAGACTAAAGGATATAAGGTAGTATTTCCTGCTCTACGATAGAGGTATCTTTGGAATACTACAAGGTATACTACTAAGGTAATTTGGGTATAAGAACAATACTTTGGAGAGTATTTCTACCAAGAGAGTGGGTACCTCTCAAGACACCACTGTGAGTGGGGTGTACCTCGGCCAAGGCCTCAGGAGGGTGCACCCTGCCAAGGCCTCTCAAAGGAAGAGGGAGGACGAAACCACGGAGGAGAGGAGGTTTTCAAGACTTGGAAATTATGGAATGGATGAAGAAGTCTTCAGCGAGGGTATTTATAGCCAAGCAAAGGCCAACCAACGGCCAAGATCTAGCCAAGTGGGGCAAGTGGAGGCCAAGATATGCCCAAGTGCCCCTAGACCCTACTCCTTAAAACCCTCACAAATATCTACACAAATATCTACCAACACTTGCCCATTCAATCGCCCTAACCGCCTTTTCAGTCCACCAACGGAGGGTGCCTGTTGCCCTCTCGCTGGTCCAAAACGCTTCGCCTCTAAAAATCCGCAAAATACTAAATGACATTGCCGTAAATTACCCTTCGTAGTTAGGTAACGCTTCGTCGAAAACGACTTAACCGTGTCAGGCACAAACATATTTCTGGCCAAGTGCCACATGGGGTGACACGTGTCGCCTCGATTCGCCCAAAATATTTCGTCTTCCGAAAATATTCATAACGGCCAAAATCTCAAAATCAAAGCGGGCCCCACAAAACCGTAAATTTCTCTCGTGGGCCCCACGTGACCATTTCCGAAAATAAAATCCCAAAATTCTAATATAATCTATGAAGACCAAATACCAAATCTGGGAATCCAATTCCCATTAACGAACCTTTTTCTTCACAAAAACCGGAAACTTTTCCGTCGAAAACTCACATCTTTCTTTCTTTTCAAAATTTCTGTCGTACTCTCGTACGTACGTCCTCACTTACATACCCTGCAACTACGGGGTATAACACTTACCATTCTTTTTCTATCCCGTACTTTAAAAATATCCCTAGTCAGCCCCATTGAGCCAAAAATTGAAACTTCTTCTTTGACACTCTATATTCCCACAAATTGTGCCATAAGTGAAAATATGAAATAGTGGAATACATTGTGTTAAAAAAGAGACAAAAGAGAGTCAACAATTTTGATGCACCCCAATGAAAAAGTAATAAGAAAGAGGCAAAAGCCTAAGTTTGGGGGTGCTTGACATTATTATATACTTCACTCTCCAAAACAAAAGAGGGGAAAGATAGAATCGAAATGAAGAAAAGAACAAAAAGAACAAAAAAAAAGGGAAATACTGAAAAGCTGAAGAACTTATGGTACACAAAAATGAGCCTAATGACAATTTTTACCAACCCCTACCTAAGCCTACATTACAACCCTTAAAGCCCTGAAGATCTCTTTTCTGCATATCCAGAATTAGTGGAGAATAGCAAGTAAGCATGCCATAGGAATTCTTGAATTTATATGCATGATTTAGTATTTTGACTTCCATTAAGCATGATGAATATGAGTTTGCGAAATATTTAGCTTCATGTGTTTAGTGTCTTTGAAAATTTCATGCTATATGTTCTCGCGTATTATTATGCTAACCTTCATGTTTTTCTAGATAACACTAATGCAACAAAAGTGATCAATGTCATTGAGTCTTGTTTTTCGCTTTCCTCGAGTCCAGATTGTTTTGATCTTTGCTCGAGGCGAGCAAAGGTTAAGTTTGGGGTATTTGATCTGTATTTTATATACACCTTTGAGTCGCTTTAGTTAGTATTTTGTCCCATTTTGCACATATAAGTGTCGTATTAGGATAGTTTTTCTTGCTTTTGAGTCAAAGTGGTTAAAATGGCCAAATGGCGGAAAAAGAGCAAAAGAGGGCAAAAGAGAGACGCCAGAGCCGAAACAAAGAAAGTGGCGAACGAGGGAAAATCAAGACCGGCACGCGCGCCTCCCGCATGCAGCGGCCGCGCGCCATCATTCGCAGAAGGTGCGAAGATCCAGCGCGCGCGCCACTATCCGAGAGGACAGAAGATATAGCCGCGGCGCCTCGCACAACCAAAGCAGGCCGCGCGCCACACATCCGGGAAGCTGTGAGACGCAGAATCATGCGCGCTCGCAGCCAGAGATATCGGGCCACGCGCCTAAACAACCGACGGACAGAACTTCCTGGCCGCGCGCAGGCGCTGAGGGTTCCCTTCGCACAACACAAGACTTTTGGCTCGAGATCGATACCATTAATTTAGTACTTTCTTTTCCTTTTCTTTACTTTATTTCAGCTTTTATGATGAACTTTGAATTAGTTCTGTCATCTTTATGGCTAGGAACTAATTCACTTATGTGGCTTTCCATGTTGAATTACTAGAAACTTATGTTATAAATTAATGACGCTTATGGTTATTCTTCTTATCGAGAGATCTATCCAATAATTGAGTTGAATTCTTGGTAATTAATTGACAACTAATTATCACTATATGATTTCTAATCGATTCAAAAGGGGGATTGTGAATATCTGTAAGTTGGGTAGACATTCTTGGATCGGGGATGAAAATACCTCAATTATTTATGTAAGCGTTGATGAGAGGCTTAACAACCCTAATTTTGCGCATCAGGCGTGACGGCCAACTAGGTTTTGTTCTTAATCCTCCTATAAAGTTATCCTTATCACCGAAAGTTAGGTAAGGTGCGACATCGTCGAGTGTTTATATAACCCTAACGGAGTATAAAACGATTTCAGAACCCGCTTTCTCCTAAAGAAAAATACCATGAGTTAATGCATTAGTAAGTAGCATAAGCGGATAGTAAGGATACATGGAAGCCCTATTATCATCACAATCAAGTAAACCTTTATAGTTAAATAGCTTTTATAATTGTAGTTATAAACAACCAATCAATCATAAATTCACCAAATAGATACTAGAAAATAGATAGTTGGTAATTGGACCCTAATCCTTGTGGGCGATATTCGGTCTTATCAAAGACTATACTACTTGTCACGATAACGCACTTGCGCTTAAAAGTGTGCATCTTAACACGCATCAATGAGTCCTCGACTTGGCATTGCCGCTATATATTATGAATCGTAGTTTGGTTATCATACATGTCTCGCTTTATATGATCGTTATGATTTCTTTTACGATTTTCGCCACATACTTGGTACCGCAGATCGACCTCCGGGCCGCTCACGCCGCAGTAGAGGTACACCATTGTTGATCCTCGCCTAGGATCACAGCCAATGGGAAGCTCCGCTTTCTCGAGGCTTATCTTTTGTATGATTCCCGAGATTGTAGGTTCTTGTACATTCGTGGTATGGCGGGCCCCGTCCCGCCATACCGTTATAAAATTCAGAGGTCTGTAGTACCGCTGCGGCGTGTTTTGAAAAAGGATGTAATCGCTCAGTTTAATTATTTATTTATACGTAAAGGTAACCGCTTTGGTTAGCCTGCTTTTCTTATTATCTTGTTTCATGTTTAAGTTTTTATTTTCACGATTTTCTCTCGATGTTGTATCACCAGTGCCCGGTAAGGCACTACCGCGCCCGAGGTCGGTCGTGACAAAAGTGGTATCAGAGCGCTTAATCCTCTGAAAGTGTCTACGCATCGTATCTAGTAGAGTCTTGATTATCGCGTGTCGCGCACCACACCTATAATCGTGACGCCGCAGATATTTAGGATTGGTTACTATTCTTCTTACTCCGAGATCGTGCCTGAGCCGTGTTGTAAGTCGACTCCTCCGACGTATTCTTTGTACCGCTTATGCCTACGTAAGGCAACCGAGCCCGTATGGCAAGGCAGCAGAGGAGTCGCGAGTAGAGCACTGAGGTTACCAGGCAGGCCCGCCACCTAAGGTGGTACTTCAGACGGGAGTTCATGACGCCGCTAGCCCCAGTGAGTTTAGAGCAAAGAACAAGAGCTACCGAGGCTACGATACCGAGTCTCCGCCACACCGTGAGCCGAGGATATGGGTTACAAGGAGACGGCCCGCCATTACTAGCCAGGATCAGGCTGCACACGAGGACGCACGAGAGTCTGAGGTTCCAAAGAGCACCGTAGTTCACCCGTGCGGATAGTTTGAGACTACGAGACTTTTGAGCCGCAGCCCACCCGAGTTCTACTGTCGAGGCCCGAGGATGATCCGTAGGAGTTCATCCGACGCTAGCGATCACGAGAGTGATCAAGGCTTCGAGACCGAGTCGCTGGTCTTAGGTTCGCACCGCCGCGCGATATCGCAATGATCGTTTGATTCGCGAGCCGCCCCGGGAGTACGCGCCCAACCGCTGGGGACGAGTTATCGAGGCATTTCGCCCATTTCTTGCCTCGCAGATGAGAGCACGGGACGACAAATTTCTGACGCCGAGACAGAGGCGACGGTCCGGAGTACAACGTGGAGTTCGACTTCATCGCTCGAGCATGTCCCTCGCTTAGTGATGAGATATGAGGAGGACAGAGTGCACCGCTACATCACTGGCTCGATGACTACTTGGCGAGACTTGCTCGTGTGTAGCTCTTTCACGCATGGACATTGCCCGTATACAGCTTATGCAGTGGGACGGAGGAATGTAGACCGACGTAGGGACCAGATCGCGTAAGAGGCCAAGACAACAGGTCCTTTGGTAACTTTCGAGGCGGACCCTCAAAGAAGAAAGTTAGTTATACACCTCCGCCAAGATGCAGTGGTCCCCACAATCTTCGTGTGGCCCAGGTATTCAGGAGGTGTCGTGGCTCCAAGGTTTCAGATTTTCAGAGTAGAGTGAGCTGTTGACGAGGCCACCCTTATCTCAGCCATGCCAGGAAAATCCATAAGTGAGTGTCGTGCTAGTTTGGGAGATTGTTATACTTGCCGACAGGCCATTTTATGCAGGGATTGTCCGACCGCAGGTAGAGCAGATGTTAAGACTCATCCTTCAGATCAGATGGTCATCGCTTTCTATAGCTATGCGCCAACAGGCAGGATTATGATTAGCGACAAAGTGGAAGCCAAAGAGTTAGTGTATACCCTTAACCCTCTAGAGATTAGTATGCGTGTTATGATGATTTTTTTTTATATTAAGTGTTATGTTCAGATAACATTGTGATAATTGTGATTAGAAAACATGGGCAGTTAAAAAGGTAAGTTCAAAGGTGTAATTTGTGAACCTTAGAAATTACGATACTGAGACCTTAGATGTAGCGCCGCCTTGAGTAAAAGATTTCATGTGATCTTTGTTGGAGTGCATTATATACCTAGGTGTATTTGTGTGATAATTTCACGGGTAGTTCGAGATAGAAGTAGCTTTCATGACGTGAATTAGCGAGATTGTTCCTGACCGGAACGAGAGTCGGCGATAACGGGTCGGGTTGAGGCTGACGGGTCAACCCGCAACCCGAATGATGTAAGGTAAATTTTTGTGGTCCCGCCATGTGATAGGGTCACGCGGTGCTAGGCCCAAGTTTAGGTAACCATCAGACGACTGTAGACGCTGCTCGACCGGGATCGGATCGTGAAGGTCGGGAATGGCCTTAAAAGAAATTGAAGCTAGCGTAACGACCAAGTTTGGAGGTAGTAACTCCAAGGTTTTGGGAACTGAAGCGATGACTGAAGTGTGGTACGTGTAATAGAAAGAGTTCAGGTGTACGAGAAGGGTACGACGAGTAAGGAAATAAGTGAACGGGTGTTAAGAGAAGGGAAATGATCATTTTGTGAAAGAAAGTATCCTTTAGACCATGGGTGGAAGCTTTAGTGTTGTTATACACGTTAGAGGTGATTCCTCGTTGGCTTGGATTGGAGTTTTGCGCATGTGTTATATTATGGCCAGTGTGGCATATTTGGGTTATAAGTATAAGAGTGAAGACTATACCAACTGCGTGTATGGGAGATTAGAAGGAACATTCGACGAATGTTTCTGCTGGGAAGAATGTTACACCCCGTAGTTCCGTGGTATGTATATGAGGACGTATGTAGAATACGACATTAAATTTGGAAAGGAAGAAATACGTGATTTTTCGATTTTAAAAGTTTTCAATTTCAGAAAGGAAAAGGTTTATTATTGAGAATTGGATTCTCAACTTTAAAATTTAAGACTTTAAGAACTTATAAGAATTATGGAATTTATATTTTACGGATTTTGTCACGTGGCCCACCCGAGGAATTTTACGCTTTGTGGCCCACGAGGGTTACTAATTTTATGGACGAACGGGAGGGCGACACGTGGCACCTCCCACTCGTGATGGACGAAAATTGCAGTGGTTGGATGGTCATTTGACCATCAGGATGAAAGTCTTCAAGCTTGATATTTTTGACCAAGTCAACTCATTCACTCGCTATTATCCATGCGGTTCTTCATCCTAGCCACACATTTGTTATAATCTCGACCTCCATTGTTTTATATATACCCAACTAGTGCAAGACTAGTCTTCAACACTTAGAGAAAAATCACACATTTTGTTCTTCAATTGGGAGCTCACGGGTTGAGTTATTTTCCACACAAAAAAATTGTAGTTTTGTTCCATTATTCACAAGACTTAAACCCAAGGTTCCTAAGAGTGTTGTAAGGTTATCTCAATAGAAAGATCCCTAAAAGTGGCGTTGCATTAGTCGCAAGCGCGGAAACTTGGAGTTCTTCAACTTTGAAGTCGACTCAAGATGAGTTCTTCATAGGATTCTAGGAGTGCTTGGAGCGGATCGAACCTAAGGAAATGAGCTAAGAATCGCTAAGGAGCCGACTTTGAATCTTGGAAAATTAAGGGCTCAGAAGGTATAATTTTGTCGCTTTAGTAATTAAGATTACTTATCATTGTAGCTTTGGATATTAGCAAGCACGAGGTGTTTATATTATGAAGTTGATAAGTGTTATGGCTATTGGAACCCTAACCCGAAAACTAGTATGTTAGCCCTTAAAATTGTAATTCAATTTGGTTACTAGTTTAGTTGTGTGATGTTATATAAAGAGGGAATTATAGTTGAAGTTGTTTATGACTACGTAGTACGCTGGAATAACAACTTGTATTGAAATAGAAATCGAAAGAGAAGTAGTGTTGTCAGATTAGAATTGGTTTGTTTTGTATCATTTGTGGGCGGAATTTTACACGCCTCAGCGCTGTAATCCCTTTTGATCGGTTGGTATGTCGAGCCTTAAACGTGGCATGTTTGGTTATTGAATTCGACCTTGAAAAAGGTGGCAAAGTATGTAGAAACAAAGGAAGTATCGCCCGATTTTCCGTAGAATTTAGTGACCTCAGACTTAGAATATTCTACCAAGAGAGCTGAGGTTAATAGACCTTTATGACCATTATAGGTTTAAGTACTACGAGTAGCGTATTCTACTTGGCAAGGTGGAAAAGGCTAGCAAGAGTATAGTACTTTGGAGCGCTTTGCTAATCGGTCGATAATCGTCGCGAGGTATGTGAACCTCTTCCTATCTTTTCTAGCATGATTGATCAGGAACTATGTAGTACGGTAGACGCACGCTGTGCTAAACGAATTTGGTTGGTTTAAAACATAAAGTGTTATAATAGCTTTATGGGAAGTTAGTTATAAACGACTTTACGAGGTAAAAGAATAATGTTATATTGATTTCTAAATGGAATGAGTATCGAACAAGCCATCATAGCTTTAATAAAGGAAAATGTAATGACAAATAATTAACTTAAAACAAGTAGAATCCTCCATCTGCATAGAAGCTAAGATAAGACAAAATTGTATTACATTTTATAGATCATGACTACTTTAATAAGAATCGTTATATACAAGTATTAATTTTTCTTAAATTCCAAAGTAAGGAACTTGATTTCTAAAAGAAAAGAGATTTGAGGAATTGAAGAGTTTTTGGTTTAAAAGAAAGGCATGGTTTTGTCTTAAATTGGTTTAGAACATAAAGTGTTATAATAGCTTTATGGGAAGTTAGTTATAACAACTTTATGAAGACAAAAAAAATGGTCTTATTGTTGGATTTAAAATGATAACTTGACATTTTAAAAGTTAGGAGGCTGGTTCCTTAAAAAATATGAGATTTGATTCAAAGATTGTGAGACTTAATTTTGAAGGTAAAGAGACTTGACTTACAAATAACTTGATTTAAAAGAAGGCATAATATTGTCTTGGTTTATTTAAAAGAAGGCATAGTATTGTCTTGGTTTATTTAAAAGAAGGTACGGAAATTGTTTTGGTTTACTTAAAACAATAGTTACTCTATTTTTGGATACTACGAGTGTTAGTATCAGGTGACGTCGGGAAAGAAATGGTCTTTTAAAAGAATTAAAGTATGTAGTACTTTGGGGTTAAAACCCGAACTTTGACATAAAATGAAAGTACTCGAGTTGTGTGTAACTTGTCTATGTTTCATGCGCGATAGCCTTGTTGCAAGTGTTGTCAGATCTTTATGTTACCGCGTCTCACTGAGGGCCTGGCCATGTTATTCTTGATCATTTCGACATAATCGACACGATGGGCGCCCACTGTATGCTTCCACTATGATAGTCCACGGCATACCGACTCGATGGACGGTCCACGTACGCGCCACGATGAGGGTTCGCTTTCCGTTGATAGTGTTATTCCACGGACTAGCTCTCCATGAGATTTTTACCGATTCGCTTTGTATCCGTAGTCGCTCGTGACTTGCCCCTGGCCGTGGCTGATTCGGCCAGTATTCGTAGTTAGCCTTCAGACTTGCCCCGCTCAGTTTAGTGGCGAAGTCTCGATCCGCTTGGTATCCGTAGTTGGTTCAGATTTGCCCCCATCGACGTGACGCGCTTTGGTATCCGTAGTTGCCTTCAGACTTGCCGGGTCCTTCGTGGTATAGTTGTATAGTATTGTTAGTACGCCTTTGTATCCGTAGTTGGCTTCGTCGCTTGCCCCCGCTGGACGATGCAGTCGTTCTGTAGCTATGCCTTCGTGATTGCCGTGACGGCTTATGACACGCGGGACTCGTGTTCATGCGTACTCGTGTTGTTATATCATAGATCGCGGCAGTGAGAAGGAATTCCACGCATGATTGATGCTGGCGCGAGACCCATAGTTATATTCGAGTGATGATTTTGAGGCGCGAGTCCCCGACTTCGCATCACGCTATATATTATGAATCGTAGTTTCGTTATCATACATGTCTCCTGCTTTATATAGATCGTTATGATTTCATTTACGATTTTCGCCACATACTGGTACCGTTGATCGACCTCCTTCGGCCGCTCACGCCGCAGGTAGGTACACCGCTTGTTGATCCTCGCCTAGATCACAGCTCAATGGGAAGCTCCGCTTCTCCGAGGCTTATCTTTCGTATGATTCCCGAGATTGTAGATTCTTGTACATTCAGGTATGGCGGCCCCGTCCCGCCATAGCCGTTATAAAATTCGCAGAGGTCCGTAGTAATCGCTGCAAGTGTTTTGAAAAGGATGTAATCGCTCGTGTTTAATTATTTATTTATACAGAAAGGTAACCGTTTTGGTTAGCCTGTTTTCTTATTATCTTGTTTCATGTTTAAGTTTTTATTTTCGCTGATTTTCTCTGATGTTGTATCACTAGGGTGCCTGGGGTAAGACACCAGTCGCGGGCCCGAGGTCGGGTCGTGACAATAATATTGCTGATTTGTTCACCAAGTCTCTACCAACTGCAACTTTCGAGAATATGGTGTTCGCGATATTTCTGTGCTTACGCAAGTGTACGTATCGCTATGTAGTAATAATCCCGGTCAGACCGAGTATCGTCCATAGAGACTTATTTATCAATTACCGTTTATCTAATCTATGGTTTCTATTTGATTATCGTTAATTTGTTTGGGTTTTTAACTAAAAATTAAAACTAAACAAAGTGCAGGAAATAAATTAAGAAGACAATACTTTGGTTTTAAAACAGTTATGTAGAGAATTAGGGTTTCCAATCTCCTCAACTATCCACTCTTTCACTTGTTAATGCAAGATTGATGACTCTTCTTCTTATTAAGATAGCAGGTTAACTAAGATGTTCTATATTCCGGTTAGGATATATAAAAACTCAACCTTATGTAGAAATCTTCTATATTTCTATGATAGATTTTACCACACAAGATGATTAAGAACAATAACCTTAAACACTACACAAGTATCGGATACTTTCGTCTACGATTTTAACCTATGTCTAAACAACTATAGCATATTCAAATCTTCATTTTCAGATCTCGATTCGAAATTATATAAGTTATGACAATCAATGGCCGGTTAATTATCAAACAGTCAATACAAATTGAATAGATCTTAAATAGATGAAGAAGAAATCACTAACAATGCATTAACTTATGAAAAGAATTTCAAGTTGATTCGATGGAAACCCTAATAAAGAAATTAGCTCCTAGACATTGTCATGCTAAGAATCAATTTACAAATATCCAACATAAACTGAAATTAAAGTAAAGGAAAGAAAAGAACTTGAATAAAAGTCTCCAATCTTGTTCTCTGTCTTCGTTCCTAGCCTCCAAAGTATCATCTTTCAATGAATAAGAATTCTTAGGGCTTATATATGTCAAAATCTCGTTTTGGACCATTTTACCTTTTTAAAAATCGATTTTTCTCGCAAAAACCCCCGTCGACGCCGCGACGCTAAATCAACAGAAACTTTACAGAGGCCTCAGGATTTTCGCTACGCTGCCTCGCAGTTAGGCGCCGCGCACAGCGCCGCGCCGCTTCTAAGCGTCGCGACCCTTGCCTCTAAAAGTCGCGACCTTTCATTCCGAGCAACTTCTGCAAATTAGCCTTGTAGACCCCGTGCGGTTGACAATGCAATTTTGTTTAAATTGCTTCCCGAGCTTCTCAAGGCTTCTTTGATTTATCTCTTGTGACTAGATATACATTTTTGTCCTCAATAACCGCCTATTTCCTTTGAATTCGCCTTGAACCTTATGAATCGCTTAAATCCTGAAAATACAGCATAACACACACAATACTGTACAAAATAACTAAAAACACATAAAAGACTCCCTAAAACATACTCTAAAACAGTACTAAAAATAGACTCAACAGTGCACAAGATTGAATTGCGAAGATTCAAATTTTAGATTGATGTTTTCATCAGGAGGAGTTAATACGCGTTGTACTCTTTTTCCCTTACAAAGTTTTGTCCCATTGAGTTTTCCTTGCAAGATTTTTAATGAGGCAGCTAGAATGCATATTATTAGAAATGTGTACTCTTTTTTGTTCACTAGAATTTTTTTCACCTGTTTATTTCTAGTAAGATTTTAACGAGACATATTATCTACCAAATAGACATTCAAGGGGGTGTTATAAATAATATTTAATTGTGAATGCCTATCTCTAGAAGGAAAGTTAGAGTTAGTAATTTTGAAATAAGTCAACTCTCTTTTATAATAGAGATGTTCTCTTCATTGTATTTACATTCATCAAGAGAAATAAAGAATTCTCTCTTCTTTCCCTACAATGTTCTTATTTCTAATTTTATTATTTTATAACAACATAAGTATTCTAAGTTGACAGTTTGCTTAATACAACTCAACTAAAGCAAATTTATATCATTCTCCATCCATTTGTCGTTGATAAATAATTATCTGTCGTTTTTATTTTAATTTTACACGCCCTTAAGAAATATTAATTAGGATGGGTATTTGACTGTTTTTATTCTTATTTATGCCTAAATTATAATCTCTCTTTATTAAATGTTTACTTTATTTATGTGTCAACTCTATTAATGATTTTTTTTACTAAGTGTAAAATGAGAAAAAGTGATTAATTATGTCTTGAATTTCAAAAGCGATAAATAATTTAATTCAACTATTTTTAGTAACCACAATAAATAATTTAAGATTACGGGAGTAAATGTTTTAGAACGAAAGATGAAATAATATTAAAACAAATATATGAATATAACAATAGTCTGTAATTTGTACTAATTGAAAAACAAAGTGCTACATTGTGAGATGAATTCATAATGACTTGGACTCTACTAGGTAAAAAAATTGGCTTGCAAAATGCATTATTACTTTAGTGCGTATTCAAACATTTAAAAAAAAAAATCCTTTTTAAAGTTTGGATAACGAGTTTTATCGGACTGTTAGCCTAATCACTTATATATAGCGCATAAAAAAGTGCATTAAGAGTACTTTGGTCACTTTTTTTTGGGTCATTTAGGTTTCGGACTACACTTTTGGTCCTCTCTTTAGGGCACTTTTGGTTTTGCAGCTTTGGTTATCAAGAGTTTTATATTATTTCAGTAACGTGTTTAGATAAAAAATAAAAAAAAGTTGGTCAAGGGACCTTTTAGGTTCAATTTGAAACATTAAGGTCGAAATTGAGATAAATAAAAAACTAGAAGGGACCAAATTGAATGTAGGTCAATCAATAAGGATAAAAAATAAAACCAACAAAAACCAGAAGCAACCACGGCGGTGAAAACCAGCATTACTACTTTAGCAGAGAAAAGAAAACCCACCATTTTGATTATACACCTCCGACGACGTCGTTTCTGGAATATGAGTCGCTACGATAGCCGTCCGACCGACCCTGGATCTTACCGCGATCGTCGCAGGTAAAAACCCTAATTATTTACTGTAAATTGTGGTTAGGGTTTAACTGCTTTGGATTAAGTGTATTTAGTTGTGCATTATGTCGTTCTATACGTACAATATACGCTTTTCGTGTAATATACGACAGTTCTTATTGACTGTAATTGTGATTAGGAATTTATCTGCTCTGAATACACTCTATTTAGCTTTAGATTATCTTCAGCTATACGTATAAACATACTCTTATAGGCTTTTCATTTACGATATGCTTATTGACTGTAATTATGGTTAGTGTTTATGATTCCTGTAAACGTTATTTAAGTGTGGATTAATCAAACTTGAAAATGACTCTTCTAGTATCCTCCCTAGGATGATCTCTCAGAGTTTGGGCCGGAGGTTGTGGCCTAGTGGTCAATGGAGTGGGTTTGAGAAAGAGCTTGCCCACTGCACACTGATTGATCCGATAAAGCAAAGCAACCTGGCCCACAGCTCTTTGTGTTGGGGCTTGATTCCCAGCCGAGAGGTTTCTGTCCAGCTTGGTGGACAGAGTTACAGCTGGACCGAACACCACAGTTGTCAAAAATAAAAAAAATAAAAAAAAGAGGATCTTTGAGTTGTATCCTCATTTTTTAATCCGTCCTCACCTAGCTATCTAGGTTGGGGGTAAGGTCCTAGGGGAGAAAGACATACTCATATACGTTTTTCTTATATGACATTTCTTAAAGAGTGTAATTATTGTTAGGATTTTGGCTGCTATGAATAAGCTGTTCAAATTTGGATTATTTTCAGTGATTCGGGTTTCAGTGGGGGCTCAAATAACAGGTCATCTTCCTCGAGCAGGAGAGATTATGAAGGTAAGGAGTCGCCACGGAAGGTTGATTTGGATGGATTGACTCCATTCGAGAAGAATTTCTATGTTGAAGCACCGTCCATCGCGGCAATGACTGAAAGTGAGGTGGAAGAGTATAGACTACGGCGGGAGATCACTGTTGAGGGCCGTGATGTGCCCAAGCCTATAAAGTCCTTTCATGACGTTGGATTTCCAGGTATATTAAAGCAATGACCTTTAAAGTACCACTATCCAGCAAAAAAAATAAGTTTCACATGGTGTAATTTTGACTGAAAAAGAAAAAGTACAATAATGGTGTGAAAAAAATTCACAATCAGGTTACTTGAAAGACTAACACAATCTGGAATAAAGGGTGTGTAACCCGTTGTAGCTGGTCAAATTAGATCGATTGGTATGCAGAACTTTTTTTTGAAACTGATAACTTAGGATGCATAAAAATTATTGCAGAGTATAACCAAAACAGAAATATCACTGTCTCCACTCCAAAACAGAAATATCATTGTGAGTATGCTCGAATTTGTTCCAAGAGCTCAATTTTGGTGCTACTTGGTAAAATTTCCTAAATATTGCAGTGTGGGATCCTCTCGGTATTGTTTGTGGCTAATGAGGTACTTCGTCCAAAGGTCTGTTATGCAGAATGCCTGAAGTTTTGTAGTAGTAGTTTACTGCCAATCATTTTCTCTTATTATATGAGCAGTGCTTCAACTACAGACACCTGGAATTGCCCATGAATAAGAACTAACTCAACATCATAGAAGATGGAAGGATGGTCTAAGTGAATAATGGAAGTCACGCATTACTGAATTACTGACCTGTGCAGATCTAGTGACTGATGGAATTTTCCGACTTCTACGTAGAACTTGTCAATTAATACTGCTTTTTTCGTATTATTATTTTCAATTTATCAAATGCCTCCTGTTTTCTTTGGCGGTTTTTGTACACATCATTCTTTTTTATTACGCGTGTCACAAGCTTTTGGTTGAATGACACATCATTTTATTTTTCCTTTTTCGTCGTTTCTAATTTTGTTTGGTGCCACTTTTTCAGATTATGTCTTGCAAGAAATTGAAAAGGCTGGCTTCACTGAACCTACACCTATTCAAGCTCAAGGTTGGCCTATGGCCTTGATGGGTCGTGATCTCATTGGTATAGCTGAAACAGGGTCTGGGAAGACAATTGCTTATCTGTTGCCTTCAATTGTGCACGTTAATGCCCAGCCATTTTTAGGTACAAGTGAAGAGCAGTTTATTCACTCACGAGTACATGCATATTCATACTTGTTGAGCAGTACTTTCTTCTTGTTGTATAGTGTGATTTTTGATGCAACTCTTCTCTCTCTATTTATTTTTTGTTCATATCTTATTTTCAAGCGCCTGGAGATGGTCCAATTGTCTTAGTGTTAGCCCCAACTCGTGAACTTGCTGTTCAGATTCAACAAGAAGCTACTAAATTTGGTGCATCATCACGGATTAAGAATACCTGCATTTATGGCGGGGTTCCAAAGGGGCCCCAAGTTCGTGATCTTCAGAAAGGTAGGTGGTGATATGCTCAACGTGACTTTACTACTGTGTCGTGATGTTGATGGATCGGGTATATCCTAGAGCTTCTTCTCTCAGTTTTATAGTATTATTTGCATGTCATAATAGAAGTAATCTATATATTTTTACTTGATAGGTGTTGAAATTGTTATTGCCACGCCTGGAAGGTTGATTGATATGTTAGAATCTAATAATACAAATCTGCGAAGGGTGACATATCTCGTGTTGGATGAGGCTGACCGCATGCTAGACATGGGTTTTGAACCTCAGATCCGCAAAATTGTTTCTCAGGTTTGTTTCTGTAATTACCTGTTAGATCCAAAATTGAGTTTCCCTTCGTTTCTTAGTATTCTGCATATGGAACGCCATTAGCTATTCTGTCTTTTATTTCTCTAAATTGTTAGTGTTTCTTGCTTCTCTTACTGGATTAAATTCTTGTTCTCAGAAACTGTATCCCTTATAAGGTCAGTGGCTGGTTTGTTTATCAAAAAGTTTGATTTGCGAGCAAGTGATTACCTAGAAAGTTCAATGATTCTACTGTGATCTTTTGCAGCTAAATATTACTACTATAGTTTATAATGTTTATTCTAACTTTTTGGTGTTCAAATCTGATGAAGCAACAATATTTTTGTCAGTATAGAGAAGGCACTCTCCCTCAGAAGAGACAAACTTTTACTCTTAGCGCTTGTTTCTCCCTCCAACCTTTTAGCTCTGGAGTTTAATTGACAATTCTCTCATTCATTCAGGACTAAAACTGTACTGAAAGTCTGATAGAAATTTCGTGTTATTTCTTCTATTTATTTGGTTGGACAATACAAAACATTCAGTGAAGAAAGATGTAACTCCTGTGTTGTCAAGTCAATAAGCCGTTTGTTTTCCCTCTTTCCTCCCACTTCGACATTCTTCATATCGGGGATGTTGGTGGTCTTATGGTTCAATGGTTGTGCAGATACGCCAGATCACAAACACTGTATTGGAGTGCCACATGGCCCAAGGAAGTTGAGCAGCTTGCAAGACAGTTCCTTTTCAACGCATACAAAGTGAGTTTCTTACGACGTTCTGATCCAGTCCCTCAGTCCATTCAAAGTCAGGATATTGATCACTATGTTGTGGGCTTGTGGCCCAACTATTCTTTCTCTAGTGTCATCAAGATGAGAACTGAATGTGCTATTTTCCTTGAATTAATGGTTTGAACGTGATTTGTACACTTCTTTTTAACTATCTTCTCTGAAAAATTGCTCAGGTGATTATTGGTTCAGCTGACCTGAAAGCTAATCATGCTATTCGTCAGCATGTGGAAATTGTCTCAGAGAGCCAGAAGTATAATAGGTAGGGTGTTATCCCTTTTTTTCTTTTTCTTATTACAAGTATTGCAGGCCTCGAAACCTTTTAACGTACGTTCTTTCACATTTGGTTAGATTCTTCCATCGAACTGAATTTGTTTTGTAAATTCAGATTAGTAAAGTTGCTGGAAGATATTATGGATGGTAGTCGGATTTTAATATTCATGGACACCAAAAAGGGGTGTGACCAAGTAACTCGGCAGCTTCGGATGGATGGTTGGCCTGCACTTTCTATTCATGGTGATAAGAGTCAAGCAGAAAGAGATTGGGTCCTTTCAGAATTCAAAGCTGGAAAGTCTCCTATAATGACAGCTACAGATGTTGCTGCTCGAGGTCTAGGTATGTCTAACGCAAGGACATTCTTTTCTCCTCCTTGTAAATATAGTTATTTTAGTGCTCATCTTAATATCAGATCACGTCTCCAATTTTTCCTTCTCCCAACACAAAAGACATTCAGCTCTCATTTTCTTTAGAAATTAGCTATTTTCCCCCATTGATCTGTAGGATCTTTTGGTATGAGCTCCTCCCAATCTTGCCTCTCCACCTGCAAAGAAGACACACACAACGGCGCACATAACAGAAAGAATAGTACAAAGTAGGGAGAACCTAATATTTTTTTTGGGGGGGGGGGGCTTTTGGGATCTGTTTGAATTATTCTAACAAAATTATTGCCAGACGTTTTTATTTGATTCTTACATGAAAAACATTCACATATTTGCAGTCATTGATAGTCCAGGCCAGTTAATGGTTCAGCTTAAAATGATGCTGTTGTACTAGAAATATTGGTTATAATTTATTCAACCTTTTCATCTAATGATGTGAAGGATGAAACAAATTATTTATTGTGTTAAACACCACAGTAGGATATATGCCAGGTAAAAGTGTGAGGTGCAGATTGGAGAAGGAATTAAATACGTTGAGAAGCATGTGGTGGGAAGAGGCGAAGTAAAAGATTAAAAAAAAATCAATGTATCAACTGTCTGCAATCACAAATTACTTGGGATTGCTGTATATATACTATTATCTTATGTAGCTCTATTGATTTCAGTACTAATGTATTTTAGTGCTAAAAAAGATACTAAATAATTAATAGGAAAATTAGAGTTTCTTAAAACCAGAGGTTCTCTAAATCTTACACATACGGAATAATTTTAGGAAAACTAGTTTTTTTTTTAAAAAAACTGGAAGCTCTTTAAAGTCTCCAACCCCTGACATAATCTGGATCTCTGTCTTCTAAGGCAAACTAGAGGTTCTCGAAATCTCGATCTCATGTAAATATAATATTCTATCGTGCGTCTAATCCCTCAAAACTCTGACTATGGATTTTCTATTTTGTTAAACCTTTTTCTTTTTCTACGACTATGGTGCTTTAATGTATAATTTTGCAATCATTTGAGGAGCAGTCTCTGTTCTCTTATTTTCTTTTGGTGTGAACAAGGTTCCTTGTTGTATAGATTATTGGGGGGGGGGGAGTTAATAGAGAATCATATCCTTTTGTAGAGTCTTTACCTTTTGGTATACCCCTTGTATACGGCCAGTTTGGCCATGTTTATGAATGAAAATACATTTACTTTATATAAAAATAATGATTTTGCAATCATATTTTCATAGATTGTAAATATTTAGTTTTTGGCCATCAACAACAACATACCCAGTGAAATCTCACACCGTGGGATCTGAGGAGGGTAGAGTGTACACAGACCTGTAGGTAAAGCGGCTGTTTCCGGGAGACCCTCGGCTCAAGACAGCATAATCACAAGCAAGTCAATCAAAGCACGAGTAAATAAAGCAAGAGTTAATAGTAAAGCAAGAGAAATAGTTAGACTCAGATAAGGAATTGTAGATGAAACAAGGACAATTTTTCAGCTTTAATATATGAACGGAAATAACTCATGTGGGCACTTGGTTTGTTCTGAATGCTCCATATATATTTTTGGTATATACCCTTGCATATCTTGCTACAAGGAGCAATGGCTAATATCTGTTCTTAAGAGGGTACTCTGAAAAGGAAAAGATTATCTGTGCAGAAGTTTATGGCAAGCATGCTAATTTTTTTCTGAAGTAAAATGGGTATCACTTTAATTAGGGAGTTGAGTGCACTACTGCACTCCAATCTCTGAAGGCCCGGTAGCAGTCTTAGCGAGAAAGAAGTAAATTTGCACCATGACCAAGTTCACTACTACTTGGAACATTTTATTGGCATTATAAATTACTTTTCAATTGGTACAGATGTGAAGGATGTAAAATTTGTAATCAACTATGATTTTCCTGGATCACTGGAGGACTACGTTCATCGCATTGGTAGAACGGGAAGGGCTGGTGCCTCAGGGACAGCATACACATACTTTACTGCTGCGAATGCTAGGTATGCGAAGGACCTTATTAACATTCTTGAGGAGGCTGGGCAGAAGGTCAGTCCTGAACTGGCAAAAATGGGACGTGCTCCTCCCTCCAGGTTAGTCTATTGGCTGTGTGGAAATAAATTTGATTTTTTGCGGTTGATCGCAGCACATCAATAGATTGGGTATTTTGAATCTCTTTCTGCCGGATAGGATAGATGGAGGACTAAATTCCCATGGATCCTGTTAACAAAATTCTGCTGCCTATTCTAGGTCAGAGAGAGTGAGAGAGACGATATAAGTCAGCCAAATTTCCGTACCAAGCACAATGAGTAACCCAAGAATCAATATTAACGTGTAGGGAAGTAGTCATCAACAAAATTATTCCCCTACCCACCCTCCCCCTCCACAAAAAAAGAAGTTGCCCTTTGATGTGTTGTCTGGTAAACTGACTTCTAGCAGGTGTTTGATTTTAACAATGTCGTGGGCTATGGGAGTAGCATATATTGACAGTAAATATCTCTGTGATTTACTATCTAAGCTTTTATCTTAATGATTTTCTTTTATGACTAGGTCACGGAGGATTTCGAGACCGTGGAAGGGGGGGTTATGGAGGCAATAGGCAATGGAGCTAAAACGGACTGGGTAGCATCGAAGGCAAATCACATCCAAATGTTGCATTTCCTTTGAAAGCTAGTAATTTTGGCCAGCTGTTGGAAATCTACTCATCTTCTAGTGATGATCATGATCATATTTATCTTGCATGTATAATATGTTTAAATTAGTTCAGTAGGTGAAAAAGTTAACAATCTTCATTTAGTATTGTTCTCTTTTTCTTGTTACTGTCAAATTCCTCTCAAATACACGGGATGATTGATGCACATTGGTTCATCTGTTGAAGGTAACGGTACTAGTAGTAATCTTGGGCTATTGCTAGTGTGTGTTGCAACTTGCAAATCAGTCTCATACTTTCTTTTTACACCTTTTGGCGAACTTGGTGACCCGAACAAGTCAGTCCCATCTTATGAGTAATGCTAGAAGTTAAACTACCTCTGATCACTGTTCATCATCATCTATACTTGCTCAATCAATAGTCTTATCTTTAGCATTATGATGATTTTCTTAATACATGTGCTATAAATCTTTTAGAAATCATTGCACTGTTTATTTTTATGTATGATTAATTTGATGCACACATTATGGCTATTAATCAAACTATATATGCGTGAACCATGAAAAAGTCTATTTGATTCAATGGTTCAAACCAATGTAGTCAGTTTTTTAATTATTAAAATTAAATTAAATCAAATATAATACATATCAATCGGTTTGGGTCGGCTTGATTCAGTTTTTAAGAAATTTAATGGTATTTCTTTTTCAATTTTTTTTCTATAATTAAGAAAGACTTATCATTCTTTTTCAACTTATTTGTATTTTTTTATTATGTCAATTAAGTGAATAAAGTTTGTAAGAAACACAATTTTTAGGTAAATCTCAATTTTTTTTGAATTAATGAGATTGAATTTCGTAAATCTCTTTTAGTTATAAATGAGCTTAATGTGTAAAGTTCATTAACCTATTAGAGATAAAGAAAATTTGATAAGAAAGTAAACAAATATTTTAAATAACTTATAAAAATTAATATATTTTATTATAAAAATAATGTATATGATTTGTTGGTTCGGTTCGATTTTCTCTTTGTTAAAATCAAAATCAAACTAAATATTATTGGTTTTTAAAAATTTAAAATCAAAGTAAATCAAACCCAAATAATTATCAGTTTATTTGATTGGTTTGATTCGGTTTGCAGTTTGGATCGATTTTAACCAAATTGTGAACACCCCTAAATGCAACAACTTTGCAAAATCATATATAGCTAGGCGAGGACTTAAATCTAAGAGAAAATACATCAAATCACCTTTAAACTTGTTTCGAAAATTCACTTTAGCAATTAAACTTTATCTGTAATTCTGTATCTCCTAAACAACTTATATGCCAATTATATTCAATCTTACTTAGTTTAGACCAGATGAAAGTTGGGTTTGGTCCATGTCATTAACTGTTTTTTAATAAAAAAAAAATTTAACAATCTTGTCTTGGTCTTGGGACGATCACAACAGTAGTAGTCAACGCAGAAGAGTGCATCGGAGCCTTTTTGGCATGACAAGTTACTATTAGTGTGTCATTGAAGATAAATGACAATGAAGCCTTTTTACCATGTGTATGAATTTGTCTGTTTTTAATTTATTTTTTGCTCTTCTCACTTGCTTTTGAGAAGGTGGGTGCACTCTCTTTGCCACGTCACATCTTAAATGAATATTTAATATACTATCTTCAAGAATAATCGGGATATTTAAACACCCGAAAAGTTATTTACTGCATGACTTGTTGAAGGATTTTTGGTATAATAGGGCTATCTTTGAGTTTACAAGCAAAATGTTGTCTAATTAGTTACAAATTGTACTATAAATGACTGGAAAATTCGTGTTACCATTTTAAAAGTATAAAGCTTCAAAAAATTTAGTAATGAATTCAGCCTAGAGACAAGATTAACAGAATTTTGTAGGTGAACATTGAGAATTATTGAACCAACCATCACTAGAGGGATATATCATTGTCCCTAAGGGAGAGAATTTGGGACAAACATCCTGTCATATGATTTGTTCAGCTATTTAAATTTAGTAAATCCAATATCAATAAGGGTAGATGTATTTGCACCAAGGACCTATCTTTTATGTCGCCAAAAGGTCTATTTTTATTCTTTAAATATAACCCTCTGCCCCTTAAGTTGATTAAATTGAAACACCTTTGGTCCAGCTTAAAGAATAGACTTAAGAACTACTAGTGACCATAAGAAAACACAACTAGTTTACAAGGTGCGAGCTTAGAGAATAGAGTTAGGTATCCAGTATACGGAGACATAGTAACACGCAATAAAGGATGAGCTTGTTAGTTGTTCAAAATTAAATAGTTAATTCTCTTCATTATTAGGAGAAGTTTAATTTTTGACACATTTCTCTTTATAGGGAGCATTACATTCCAATACATATAAGTTTTGTATATTTATACTTAAATATACATATACTATGCGTATCATATACATATCAGTATATAGGATTTGTATATTTAGGCTACTGCCGGTAATTAAGTTTGGCCAAAGGTACATTTATGTAAGTTTTTGTTCCTTATAATCCAATTTGAGTAGCTTGTATCTCGTGGGTCCATGTAACAGCAAAGCTATGTTACTGAGAATAGAGAGGAGAAAGAAAAAGAGTAGAGAAGAAGAAGATAGATATTTTGTATATTGATATGTTAAAACTCAATGGAACAATGATTCAGCCTTTAAGGCATTATAAGGGGCCTTCCTGTACTATTAGAAACATAAGAGACTATTAAAATATAAAGACAACTTAGCAACAAAATTGTACTTAAGAATTATAATGCACTACCTAAAACTTAAGGGACTAATTTAATATAAAGGAGTTATGGTCACAATAGAATATTGTGACATTCCATCCCTCTTCAGGATCAACATCTTCCTTCAAAATGCAGTAATTTCTGAAAATTGCGACTTGATGAACTGAAAATCTTCCCAAGTCGCTTCTTCAAGTGAGAGGTTAGCCTATTGGACCAAGATTTGAGTGACAATTTTGTTCTCTTTCTTGATCATCCTTCTATCCAGCACTGTCACTGGTTCTGTCATGATCTGGCTATCAATTGAACAAAAACGAGGATCAATGAAAGATGTACCGTGGTCTCCTATCTTCTTCTTAAGCTGGCAAATATGGAAAACTGGATGTATTTTTGCAGTCGAGGGTAAGGCTAACTTGTAAGCTACTGGTCCTATCTTCTGGATGACTTTGTATGGGCCATAGAATTTCGAGGATAACTTAAGACTCTTCCTAACAGCCAATGATGTCTGTCTATAGGGTTGCAATTTCAAGTACACCCAATCCCCTTCATTGAATTCCCTCTCAGTTCTCTTCTTATCTGCATAGACATTCATCCTGTTTTGTGCTGACTTCGGGATTTCTTTTAATAACTTGGCCACCAGTTGCCTTTCCTTGAGTAATTGGTCCATAGTTTCCACTTTGGATTAAGTAATGAGCTCAAAAGTCACTGAGGAGGATCATAACCATATAACACTTTGAATGGGTCATCTTCAATGATGTGTGATAGTTACTATCAGACAAGATTCACCGTGATAACCACTGTACCACTCCTTTGGTTTACGGCTAGTCATGCATCTTAAGTAATTCTCTAGGCATTTGTTGAGCCTCTCAATTTGGCCATCTGTCTGTGCATGGTAGGAAGAGCTGTAACAGAGTTGTCCTCGCAAGAGTTTGAATATTTCTTTCTAGAAATGACTAAGAAACACCTTGTCTCCGCTGACACAATACTGGGAAGCCCATGTAATTTATAAATGATATCTAAGAATATTCTAGCTATTTGTGAAGCCGAAAGTGGCAGTGACTGTAAAGTGTTCATATTTGCTATACCTATAAAAAATTACCAGCACAGTGTCATTTCCTTCAGATTTTGGTAATCCTTCAATGAAATCCATGAAAATATGCTCCCAAGCTCTTTCGAATTTGAAGAGGTTGTAAACCCGATAAGCCACTTGCTCATCTTTACATCTTTGACACACTTCACATATTTGTACTACGCCTTTCAATCATGGCGCATCAATAAAACACCGATTTTAGCCTTCGTAAGTGACCCATACCCCGAATTCCTCCCGCACTGCATCGATGCATTGTTAGAGTTAATTGTTGTCTTAAGGGTCCATTCTCGCACTCCAAGCTTTTTCTTTGTACCTAAGCACTCTTTGTTGCAAGGAAATGTTCAATTCAATGTTAGGATTGGTTCCAAGGGTGGTCATGGCTTGTAACACTTCTGGATCCCCTTTATAGCTATTCATAATCTCCTCAATCGTAAGCTTGCTAGAGCGTAGGCTTGATGCAGTGAGTTAGAGAGAAGTTTCTCTCACTAGGCGAAAATGCTCTCAACATTTCTCCCTAGTTGCTCTTCGCAATCCGCCTCCTTCTACAGATTTCGTCTCCGATTCTTACCTCATAAATCTGATTTCCTCGATTTTCATGAGAGTGTTCGCTTGTTCATCTTACTTGAGTTTGGTAAGAAGATTGTTAGATTTGATACTAAGATTCTTCATCTTGTTTCAAGATTGTTCGATTTTTTTAAAAGATTGTTCAAGTTCTTCATTTTGTTCAAGATTGTTAAGATTGTTCAAATTGATCATCTTTCGTGAAGATTTGTTCAAAGTTTGTTCGACTTTCATCTCAAGATTCAAGTATTCAAGGTAAAAGTTCACGGCTGTGTTGTTTAGTTCATTATTTCTTGATTCCGCTTCTAGTGGAGTTCAATGGACTTGATTTTAGTGTATTTAATCTTATCGATGCCATGGGGATGACTAAGAAGAGCTTCAAGTTCAAAGAACGGAGGTGTGGTGAAGGTGAAATACAGAAGAGGAAAAAGGTTAGTACTTCTTCGATTTCTAGTGAAAATTAGTCCTCGTGTCGGACCCTTCTATCATGGTTCATGTCTCACCGATAATCGTGGTTCATCTTGACAATGTTGTTAATGATTCTACACTTCAAATGATATATGATCGAGGGAAAACGTGGACGGAGACGATGATGTTAACGCGGTTAAGGCGTGTTAATAGCGCGACGATTCTTCCATGTTACCTGTTGCTTCAGTGATATTTGCTTGCCATGCCTCGCAGAGCTACGGCGGATGGGAAAGTTAATGGTTATAGAAAATGTTAATGGTGCAGTGTGTAACATTAACAATGCGTCTTTCAGTTTTCCGATTGCACATCCGGCGGTGATGGCTTCCAAGGGTGTTCCGGTAGACACCATGGCTGCCAAGGAGATTACGAGTCATGTGGGAGGTGTCGGATCGAAGGCGGGTCAGGAGGGTGGTCATGGGTTGCAGGTGGGTCGTGATGATGGTCACGGGTCGTGGGTACAACCCACGGGTCACCGATCAAATGTTGTTGAGTCCAATGATGCTTCAATTCCCATGGTTGTTGGAAACTCAAAAGATGTGGGAACCGAGGGGTCTTCTATTCAAAAGAGGTTTAGTAATTTGAAGAATTTAAATGTTGCGGGAAACGAATAGTCATCTCATTCAATGGGATTTCAAAATTCGAAAGTTGGGGGACCCGAATTGCCCTCCATTCCCATTTCAAACGGTTTGGACAATTCTCAAAGTCCTAGGAACTACAATGTTGCACCAAAAGAGGAACCAATAAATCTTGTGGGACAAGAAACGTTTAATGCAACCATTTCCAATGGTGCGCGAGTCTTGACTACTCCCGCAACTCGAGTTGAGCGTGTTAATGACCCTCGAGAGTCACAACAACACAATGATCCTATTCCAAAAAAGAAGACTTATGCGGGGGTGTTTGCGGAGTCTCTTTTGGAAGCAAAGGGTATGAAATTACAGTTTGTTGAACAAAAAGGTGATATTATAGAACTTGATGCGAATGATGAAGTTTCATTTGTTAAACTGGGGCTATTGTCTTTTCGATGTTTCACTGTCCTTTCCCGACGTGAAGCACCGAATTTATTGTTAAGGGACGGTGTGAAATGCGTAATCATTCCTTATGGTCGTAGATGGACTATCTTTTGTTTCTACGACAAGATGATCACATTAAAGTGTTTCATGGTGGTCCTTACATGGCTTTTGAAAAACATTGATGTTAAAACTGGTTGATAAGGACGTGATGCTTTTAGATGACCTTTTTATGAAAATTCCCGTTTGGGTGGTGTTACGTGATATCCCCTTATCGGTTTGGAGTGAATCCGGTTTGAGTAAAATTGCATCGCGTATTGGAATACCTCTATACACATATCAATTTACTAAAGAGAGGTAAAAAATGAACTACGCAAGAGTTTTAATCAAAGTTGATGTTAGCAAAGAGCCGGTCACGGAATTCAGAGTGAAATTACCGAGCAATATCAAGTATGTTCAAAAGGTGAAGTATGAGAACTATCTGGATTTTTGCTATCATTACAAAACGTTTGGGCATAACCATTTTAAGTGTAAGAAATTGGTGAAACAAGCTACGCCATGGAGACTACAAGTACACTTCGAGCCGACGGTCAGACGAAAGTAGAGAAACTCCGAACCGCGGTGCTAAAGAACATTCCCGCTTCTCCAAACCAATCCCCTTTGTTCCGCCGCCACCTGGATCATTGAACATCGGAGAGACGCAGTGTGATGACTAAAGTGGCGATGGTACACTTTGATTTCGTGCTTTGAGGGTTTATCGAGCTTTAGAGGAGCTTTGGTGGCGGCAAATGAGGCGCACTCACAGCAGGCCTTTTCTCCGGTGTATTTTGGTAATGGTGACTCTACCACTTTAGTTGCTAACACCGCGGATGATGATGGATGATAAGAGGTTACTTCAAGAAATAATTTACACAAAAACAATGGTAAAACAACAAGTATGAGGATCGGGCGAGCATTTCATTACCCTCTACTAAACGAAGATACCATCTTGGAATGTCTTGGATAGAAAAGCACTTTAATTTTCATGTTGAGTTTACTTTATTGTATTGTATTGCTTTGTTTTACGCCGAGGCTCGAGAACCTCAATGATCGATCAGACTTTCCCCGATTTTAGTAATATAATATTTGTTTGCCCTAAAAAAAGAATCTCCTCAATCCATTTGGGTTTTGCTTGTGTGATTACTAGGCACTGTTCCGTATCTTCCTTCCTGAGATTGCCTCTTCTTATTTCACCCTTCCTGGATAATGCATCAGCTATCACATTCTCAACTCCTTTTTTATACTGGATCTCAAAACTCAATCCCATGAGTTTAGTTAGCCCTTTATGTTGTAAGGCAGTAGTTATTTTCTAATCCTCAGAAGAACTTCGATCAAATGATCACCTTAATTATAAAATGACGGGGTAAGTAGTGCCTCCACCTATCCACATCCCGTAATAGCTATCAATCCTTCTCATATGTGGACAACCCTTGGTGCTTCTTACTTAAAACTTGACTCATAAATGCTCAGGATTTCTTTTCTTGCATCAGTACAGCTCCCACACCTGTGTTGCATGAATTAACTTCCAATATAAAAGGTTTAGTGAAATCTGGGAGTGCCAGTACAGGAGCACTAGACATGACCAGCTTAAGATGGTTGAAAGCTGCTTCAGCCTCAGGATTCCACAAAAATTCTCCTTTCTTCAGTAATTGTGTCAGTGGTTTACTAATATGAGCATAATCCATTACAAGTTTCCTATAGTATCCTGTCAATCCTAAAAAAAAACCCCAATTTATTTATGGTTTTGGGAAAAGGCCAGTCTAACATAGCTGCTACCTTGGCAGGATCAGTGCTTACCCCTTGGTCATGTATAATGTGTCTCAGATATTCCACTTGAGGCTGTCCAAACTCACACTTACTTAGCTTGGCAAATAGTTGATTTCTACTTAATAATTTTAACACAGATTCCAAATGTACCAAATGATCTTCTATGGTTTTACTAGAGATCAATATGTCATCAAAGAACACTAGGATGAACTTCCTAAGATGCTCCTTGAAGACCTCATTCATAAGGGATTGAAATTTTGCAGGGGCATTGGTTAGGCCAAAGGGCATGACTTTAAATTCCCAAAGACCATGGTGTGTTCTAAATGCACTTTTGTGTTCCTCACCTTCCTTCATCCTCACTTGGTGGTACCCAACCCTTAGATCCACTTTAGAGAACACCTTGGCTCCAAATAACTCATCTAGTAGATCATCTATCATAGGAATATGATACTTATTTTTCACAGTTAGACTATTTAATCTTCTATAGTCTACACACAATCTCCAGGAAGAATCCTTCTTCTTTACCAAGAATGTAGAGATGCAAATGTCGATCGACTTGGTACTACAACGATACTTTATCATTTCGCAATAGGATTCCATGACATTTTTTGATCATAAGAATACCCGTAGGCCTAAGGTCAAACGCTGGGCTCTTGGAATTAGATTGATCACGTGAACACATTACCTTCGGGCGCTCAAAGAGGTTCATTGAAAATGGCTTGGTAATTTCGCAAAGAACTTGCCAAACGCAGTGCATAGCTTGTTTCTCCTTAACTTGCATCACCGTCCGATCATAGCTAGCTCACCACCACTTTACAAAGTGCCACATTTAAGCATCCTTTTAACTCTTTACGGTTCATCATTGTTATGCCGCATCTTCCGCAGACACCATACAGAGTGATCATCCTTCCCTTGCACATGAAACTCAAGCTATGAGGTCTGGTGTATAGTATCACTGGTGTTACTGCATCTATCCAATCCATTCCCAATATCATGTCACAACCCCCTACTTTCATCAACCTTAGTTTTAATTTGAATTGCTCATTCTGCATTTCCCATTTAAATAAAGGACTTTCCAACTGACAGCTCATTTCTTGCCCATTGGCTACAAAAACTCTCATAGGTTTCTTCATAGGTTGTATTGGTAGTTTTAATCTATTGACAATGTAGGATCAATGAAAGAGTGAGTGGATCCAATGTCAATCAAGATTGTCATCGTACTTTGTTAACATGTCCTATTATTTTGATAGTGGATATTTTTCATGTAGAAGAGCTTAAGCCTAAAATGGCATGTAGTGACACCTCAACTTGTTCTTCCCCTGATTCTTCCAATGTTCAAGGCACATCCACAAACTCCTCATGTGGTTCTTCTTCACCTTCCATTTTTGTCCCTTTCATAACATGTAATCCTCTTATTTTTGCATTGGTGATTTGGAGTATAAAACTCCTTACACCTGTAACACAGTCCTTGTTCTCTTAGATTTTCTAGATACGGCAAAAGTTGTTTGCTTTGAATGGTATTTGTTTGGTGATTTTTGAGTAGGTAGTTTGTTTTAAAAGGAGTGTGGAACTTTTGGTTTTGTGGTCTATCGGTAGTGTATGTTCGTTCTTGGATAGGTAACAATTCGTGATTTTGGAGCATTATTTGGAGTGGTATTTAGTAGTTACAAAACGAGCGAGTGCTTAAGGATTTTTCATACAACTTGACACTTCATAGGCATCCAATACAATTGTGGGATTGGACATTTTCACTAGAGGTTTGAGTTCAGGCTTCAATCCACTAATGAAACTAGACACATAGTGAATCTCATTGAGTAAAGGGTTGATTATAGTCATATATCCCGTATGCTCTTCAAATCTATTCTAGTAGTACCTGTTTGCATGATTTTGTTAAATTCATCTACAATATATTGTTGTTTAATATTCCCAAATCTTCTACATACCTCATTACTGAACTTAGACCATGCCATGTTTCCCTTATTGTTAATCATGCAGCAATCGAACCATACATCAACTTTTCCCCCAATATGCATTGAAATAACTAAGATTTTCTTGCTCATCTATGTTGTATAGTTCAAAAAACTTCTCACATTTCCTAAGCCAACTCCTGGGATTAGTACCATCGAATTCCAGAAAGTTTATTTTTGGCTCGGCGGTTCGCGATTGTTGGTTTCATGATTTTGGACTGTTACATTTGGGGATGCTGGAGGTGTCAAGGAGATATTAGGATTACGGTATATGGGTGGGCTTGAAAATATCAGAGCCGAGGAAAAGTAAATTCTTCCCGCCGGTGCGTCGGGCTGTATACAACTTGAGTATTATCGATAAGGGTTCTAGTACTGAACTCAAGATTGATCAGACTCGTGTCCGTAGTATACCCGTCGTGTTCAGACCAGTGATTGTGTTTGCATGTGTCATTACCGGTGTAACTTGCGCCGATCCTCCTGGTTGTGCCAGGTTCAAGATAGATAAAATGAGCTCCAATCTTCTGTTGGTTTCGCGATTCTCTTTCAACTGTGACTGAAATCGATCTTGGTTTTGCTTAAGGGATTCGAACCTCTTGCTGGTGTCTTCGACGAACCCCTCCAGTTGCGTCTTAATCATCCGAATGTCGTCGTACAAGATTTGTAGCTCAGGTGGTGTTGTGGTCGCCGATATTGGTGGCTCTGATGCCGTAACAAGAGCAAAACTCTGTTACTGAGAATAGAGAGGATAAAGAGAAAGAGTAGAGAAGAAGAAGATAGATATTTTGTATATTGATATGTTAAAATTCAATGGAACAGTGATTCAGCCTTTAAGGCATTACAAGGGGCCTTCTTGTACTATTAGAAACATAAGAGACTATTAAAACATAAAGACAACTTAGCAACATAATTGTACTTAAGGGTTATAATGCACTACCTAAAACTTAAGGACTAATTTAATATAAAGGAATTATGGTCACAATAGAATATTGTGACAATCCATGAGAGTGAGAAATTCCACTGCAGCGTTCCTTGTATTGAAGTTCAACCTTTACTCTTTTGTTACTCTTGCATTCTTTATATCATCTGGAGCTGTGCATGGTGTCTTTCCAACTCTAAACCAATTGGTCATCTTGCTTTTACATTCATGGTACATCAACATATGCTGTTTTTGTAATTTATGTAGCTTATCTTTTCATGACGACCAAAAAGAAAGATGTGGGAATTGAGGCAGGAGAAGTGTCAGATGTTCCTAGCAGTTCAGTTTCATCAACTGCTGCTGCAGTTGCTGGAAAACAAGCAAGTGTTCCAGTTCACGTGCAGCCTGCTGTAGTTCATCAACCAATACCAGAATATCAACAATGAGAACTACTAAAGTGTATATTGGAAGAAAAGAGAGAACTTAAGCCAAAAGATCCCGAGGAGAAAGCCCTTCTCAAGCAGTTTATCCGAGCCAAGTCCATTCCAAGTTTGTAACGGAGATCCTTCACAACTTGGATACTAGCAGTCCTGGATTTACATACAATCAATTTGCTTGGACAATGAATGTACATACAATCTATGTCTGAATGTTTTGACTTGAGTGCTTTCTCTTTACATTATAAAAACAAATGGATTTGATTTTAATTTCATAATCAATTTACGCTATGTTGCTCCGCTTGAACATGGTGAAATTAGAGGTAGATCTAAGATTATTCAACATTTAATATCTTATAACTTTACCTATTACACTTTCGAAATTATGGTTCGAAATTTAATATTTGTTGAAATTTTAGTAATTATTCAATTGTACATACGTTGTGTAAAAACGGTTTGCTCAAATGTAAAAAGTTGTGTGTTATAAATAAAGTACTGTTTGCGACCTTCATATTGTGAGGTCAAAATTATACAACTAAAGTAAAGTTGATGCTTTGACAAATACAGAAAACGGTCAAAATTGAATACAAGATGTTTAAGAACATCTGTAATTGAAAGTTGAACTTGTTAAACATTTTTGTGGAAGCAACTACTAATGCTCGACTTATGTAGCCTGTCTACATCACACCTCTTGGGGTGTGGCCCCTATTCCATGTTAATGCAGGATGCTTTGTGTACCGAGCTGTCCCTTTTTTTCTTGGCGTTTGTACAAATGTAAGTTTGGTGTCTCAAAGCAATCACAGACGAATCAGGATTGCTCTAGTGGTAGAACCCCTACACTTTTTACCACAAGGTTTGGTTCAAGTCATTAAGGAAGAAAAATAGCAACCACTATTGATCCTCGTGGAGGAGTGCTGGGAATGGACTTAACTAACTCGACAAAACTCGTGCCTGTGATGAGGACTAAGTGGAAGCGAGAACATCTTAGAGTAACACAAACATTAGTGAGAATCCAATGCCTCGAAAACCTAATGTTTCCTCGAGATAAACACAAGTAGATAGGCTATCAATAAAAACACACACGTTATTACGATTCACTTCTGCACAAGTGATGAAAGATACATGGCTTGATCTGCTGATATAGCAGCAAATATATCTTTGATCACAGGAGATACCAAGCAATTTACAGATGATCAGAAAATGCAGTCCTGTGACTATCCTCGCCCAAATAATAGAGGGGTTATGAGAGCTTTGGACTTAGCCCTCCAATTCATCGCTTAGTATAGAACCGCTGTACCTTTCATACTGCATGAGGTGATTAGACAAACTCCTTCCACTTTGGCTCCCACATCATATCTAGGTGTCGTAGACATTTGACAAGAATCCATGATCATGTCACCTTCAAGAATTCGAAGTACCTGAGACAAAACCGAAAATACATGAGAATCCAGCCTAGTCATGACTGTATTGCAAGAATCATAATCAAGATTGTAAAAAGTCGAGCAAAGGAAACACTTACCTGAGACATTCGAGGCCTAGTCTGAGGATCCTGCCTTATGCACAAAGATGCAGCATGCAGCATGCATACACCTCGTTCTCCTTGTAGCTGCTTCCTAGCCGGACATCTGTTAACTCATCGATTGCACATTCTTCCAACAATGGACGTGCCTGAAAATAAACTCATGTCAAGTTAATTGATATGTAAAAAGGGAAAATGAAAGGAACTCCTGCATATGTTTACTCTTTCCCATTTCAGAACTAAAAACAGATGGTGAAGTGTACCCATTCTGTGAGACACTGCTGGCCTTTAGGCCTGTTAAGATCCACTGCTTTACGACCAGTTACAAGCTCTCACGAGCACCACGCCAAACGAGTAAACATCAGCTTTCTCAGTAATTTGGCCACTTTGAGTATACTCAGAGCCAAGTACCTATATACAGAAAATTAGCTTATTGGTTCTGCAATGGCATATAAAAGTAAAATATAAACAACTTTTCAAGGCCTAACCCAAATGTTCCAAGTACTCTCGTTTCAACACATGTATCACCATCCGGTTGCCATCTAGCCAAACCAAAGTCTCCGACCTAGAAAACAAACGTGAAGCAAGATTAGTACAGTTCAAATGCTGCTTCCACAAAGGTAGACATCTAAAGCACTATAATGCAACTCAATCAACTCATTTTAGGCTTCAAAAGTAATCAAGCATCATACGCACAAGTGAGAATACTCTAGTATTCAGAAGTCAGGGTGACAACTTTAAAATTTTATTGCCAAATTATAGACTATTTCACCGTTTCTCCCCCACACATTTTGTTGTTTACCAAAGAGGCACATATATCAAAAGTAATCAAGCATCATTGTAGGATGCTTGATCCTAACAAATTTTACTTCTTCAGAAAGATGTTCTTTTTTTTTTTGTTTTCGTCTTCCAATCAGTTGGTTGAAAAGCTACGGAGTATTACTGATACACCTAAAAACATATCATATTTCCATTTAATTGTTTATCTATCTCTCCGTTTTGGCAAGGGTAATTGGACAGATAGATCCATGTAATAGATACACAGGGAAATATGAGACTACTAGTGAAGATTTTTTTATGCTCTAAAGGAGCCTTGGCAAGAAGTAACATTTATCTTGAAAAACTTTCTTCTTAGTAAGAGATTTTCCATACCAGTGGTTCAAAGTCATGAGTGATGAGAATATTGTTGGGTCTCATGTCCCGATGGACAATGCAACCGACTCTGCATTCTTCATGAAGGTATCGCAAACCTCGTGCAGCTCCAACAGCTATCTTTTGACGTGCAGACCACTCCAAAGGTTCCCTATCGTGTCCTGTAAATACAGAAATTGATGGTAAGAAATACAAATGCAAAAAAGACTAATCTTGAAGATCGTTAGAACCCTCTTTATAATTTTTACTTCTTATGTCACAAAACAATAAGTACATGCTCTACATATCCAAACAGTAAATCTTTGCTGTCACTTTTAACTTGTTCTAATTCATCTATCAACAGATCAACAAAGAAAATGATAAGAAAATAAATTTAAGAAGAGGTAAAATCATTCAGACGACAGATTTCTTAGATTACTTGCAAGCACGCACATCTATATCACCATGAATGTTACTGTTCATGCAAAGTAACCCTGCCAACCTAAAACAAGTCCATTTATTGATTGAAGCATAATCAGAAGATTCATTATAGCTGGTTAAAGGACATAACCAAACATGAGTGCACATACCATATAGATGAGAATCTAAAGAACCATTGCATATAAATTCATACACTAGCAATCTTCTCCTGTCTTCAATGCAGTATCCTATCAACATGACAACATTTCGGTGCTGAGCACAGCTGAGAACTTCGACTTCTGAGCAAAATTCTTGATCCCCTTGAGAACTTGCCAATTTATGTTGCTTGACAGAAACAACCTGACCGTCTGGAAGGACTCCTCTGTGAACGGATCCATATCCTCCCTCAGCCAAGAAATTGGCTTGTGAAAATCCTCCTGTTGCAAGCTCAAGTTCAGTATAAGTGAACCACCTCGGAGGTTTCCCAAATACAGGCGCCTTGTGTCGACATATTGAACACAAGGGAGGAGGGCCAAGAGGTGCAGTTCTAAATTTTCCATTGTAATTCATATCATCTCTATAGCTCGGGGATCTAGAACCACCTTCTGTGTCAAGCTTAGTCAAGTTCTCCAGCAATGACTTGGTTGTAGATTTTTGTGGCATGTCAAATAATAGATTTTCCACCATCCATGGTTGGATTCTTGAACAAGATAGATTTTCACTCTCACTCTCTGAACTTGAATCATCTACATCTTGATCTTCCTTTAAGGCTAACAACTCTGCTTTACGCAAATCCCTATTTACTTCAGCGACGAAAAATGGTGAAGTTCCTGGATCATAACTTGAAACTGATGAAATACCAGCTTCAGTAGCACTGAACATCTCTGGACTACTTGTTGGTGTTACTACTAATGGACCTCTAGAAGAATCCGATAAATAATTTTTTTCTAGTTTTTGTTCACATGATTGAGCTTGCTCTGTAGATAATGAGCCAGTGACTTCAGGTTTCTTTTTAGGTGAACCAACTAAATTAAGGCGGAGAACTTTCGGTTGAGATCGCTTCATTACTACGATATTGCACTGCAGCTCTTGGATACAGTATTTCTTCTCATGTTTGAGATGTCTGGAAAAGTTCAAACAAGAATCAGCAATATTTAAAAGAAGATAGAGAATAAATAGAAGGGATTTTTTCATTTTTGTCCCGTCACCTGATATTAATTACGGGCGCTAGCCAAAATATACAAAACATATACACTGATTATGTATATTATATGTATATTATGTGTATATTTGTAATATGCTAAACTTATACATTTGTGGGCTATTAGTTTTTTGAGCGGTCCAAAAATGTAATTATCGCTAATAAAGAACGTAAACAAGGAATCACTCTGAAAATTTCAAAAATTACTTGTCCAAAACAACCCAATTAGTTTGAGTCCTCTTTGCCTCAGCAGCCACAGCTCCATGAGGTGAACCAGAAACAATTTTAATCTTCATGTTTATCTGGTGAAGTGAATGAAAAGTACCAAGCTTTTAGTAGTCAGTGTAAAAAGCACCTCATAACAATCAGCACAAATATTTTGGCATTGACCTTAGTGGGATCATAAACATCTTGGAGCTGAAGGATCATCTGAGAGTAAGAATCTGTTAAGTATAACTTTTGCTCAGTACTATTTCCAGAATGCGACTTCCGGTGACCATGGGCACAATCTCCAGCAAACATGGGGAAACCCCAAACCTTTCTACCTAGAAAATATTCGTGAAAACCACTAAAGTTATGCACATATAATTAGAACATCCGACTGCTAGATTTTTTGTGGAAGCACAGAAACAACAAAAACTGATAACAAGAAGCAACAGGTATTTACTCATCAAGGCATATAATAATTCAGTAGAGATGCTTAATGGTAACCTTACTGAAAAAAGTAAAAGAAATGCAGGATAAATTCTCAACGACTATATTCAGCCTCGGTACAAAGACAAGACTCTCAATCAGGCAAGAGGAACAGAAAAATCAACAAACCAAGATTTCTGTTCAATTACAGAGAACTTCTGTTATTCAGCAGGCAACACTCCAAGTGCCTACTTTTTTTTTTTTTGGATAACCATGGTGTCCGGGCCAGGTATCCGCGTTATAGTCCTGATTTTATTACCGGATTTAGCTAATATATACCTCTAACTAAACATGGAATAAATTTAATCCCAAAATTTAAACCGGGATAAACCACCTAATCCCTTGAACCAAACGGCCCCTAAGTACCTAATCTCAAAGCATGTGAAAGTACCAAATAGCTATATTCTATAAAAACTCGAGGAAAACAAGCAGAAGTCAGAGAACAATCAAAAGTTATGACTGACGTTCTCTCTTTTTGTGGCCATTTAGTTGAATAATAGTACATTTTACTATTTTAGTGTTTTTTTTCCACAATGAGAACAACAAAAACAACAACGTGCCCAGCTCAAGAAAATCATTTTCAAGAAATGGTTTGAAATAAATGCAAGAGTAAAAAACTTGTTCCTTACCAGAATTCTGTGAAGGAACGACCACAACAAGTGTAATGCAATCTCCAGGTTGAACAACATGTCTCAAAGCCCACACAATAGCATTCTTAGGTATCTCTTTTGATGCCTTAACAGCTACCATCACTTTCTCACGACTCTTATCCTCCACCTTCCCTTTCTTCACCTCCCTACTCATTACCCCAAAATAAATTTCAAACCTTTACCTTCTAAAATTTCAAGAAAATCAACCCACTAAACCCACAGGGAATTCATGTCTGCTTGACAACATAACAAGATTCAAGAACACAACTTTATATGCATTATTGTGATGTTTGCCCCACTATATGCAACTTAAATTGCCACTACTCTATCACAGTATGATGCTGCTAAAGAAGAGACAAACGATGCGACCCTTTTTAACAACTAAGCCTTAAGTGAATTTCTCAAGAAACTCAATCTGTGTTCTAATTTTTTTTTACGGGTGAGAGGGTGTGGTCAAGATTCTGAGACAAATATAACAACAAACTAAGTGTGGTCCCACAAGATGGTGTTTGAGGAGACTATGATGTACACAGATCTTACTTTTATCTTTGTGACGTAGAGAAACTGTTTTCGATAGACCGTCGGCTCAGATTGATTTTGAGACAAATGGAAGTACTAAACAAAGAAGAAATCTATGCAAAAAGATTCCAAATTTAGCAGCAAAACAGCACCAATAATTGTGCAAAAAAGACTTCTTTTTTTGGAGATGTTCTAATGAATCCAAAAGACTTGATAGGAAGCTGAAGCTCAAAGTACTCAATCATGGTCCAAACTAATCATCATATCATATGCTATACAAATGAATAAACAGTTCTTGCACATGATTTTCTGAAAAATATACATTCAGATGACAACTACAGCACCAAAAGCTAGTACTACTTTTATTAGGCTGCTTTCAAAATTGCAGAAGTCTAAATTAGTGCAAAATGCCTCGGGTGAAATGAGCCGTTTCCCAGATGGCAACTACTACTATTGAATCATAACAGGCAAGAAATGAAATAGAAGAATTGTATGCCCACCGCGCCCTCTCTTTCAATTGAGCTTATCGCCATATATGGTTCGAGTTTGGTACGTTGACCCTATTATGTTTTCACAAAAAATGGAATGCAAGGAAGTGTGTAATTCAGGATCCAGTTATGGTAAAGAGCATAACTTTAAGCAGTATGCATCTTTCACATTACAAAATGCAAGAATCCAAATGAAGCACCTAATGTCCAAATGATATGGATAAAAGAAATTGACTCCTCAACTTTCACTGCAGAAACCAAAAAAACTGAAACAAAATCCCAAAGTCAAGAAATATACTATATCATGCAATGAACTCCTACTGAAAAAAACCAACATCAACCCGTACACTTTGGCATGACCGTCTCAAACATTTTGGTCTGGCCTAATTCGTAAAAGCAACTTAATCGCTAAAACTCGCGAATTATGAGTCTTACAGATTCTGCTAATACTAAATAAAAATGAAAAAAGCGCCTAAAATTTTTCATTTTTCGGACTCATGCAGAAGACACTGCATTGATCCAAAGACACTCGACTTTGGTAAGAGGTCTTAGATAAAATAGTCATTGTATTATATGTGGTATATATTTTGTAATACCATGTTTGATTGATATTTTGGGCATGTATAACTAATACCGGAATTATTTAATACACGAAAGAGTGTACTATCTTATACCAACACCACCATGGGATAACTTAGAGATGGATTAAAATTTAAAAGCTTAAAAGACAAAATAGCCTTATTTTGTTTCAAGAAACCTATAAAGGTCAAGCAGGATATAATTGTAACATATTGGTTTTTAGTTTTTTAAGAGGGAAAATAACTCTGTCTATTTGGAGAAAATATTTATTCCAAATGACCCATATTTCTAATATTACCCGAAATGGCCCTATTATACACTATTATACACTTTTACACAGATTTATACATTGTCTACAGTAGGTGTATAATGTTGTATATTGTGTGTATAAACTTTGTTGCAAAAACAAAGTTGACTATGCGAATGTAAATTAAAAATATGGCTACGTGTATGTAATATTTTATACTGGATTGTATATTATTGAAATTATCCCTATTATTCAAATGATATCTTTTAGGTCTAATTTTAGTGCAATGAACCAAAAATCCAACAAGAAATAATTCCTATTACTAATTCATGTATAACTTGTTTTTGAACCAAACGACGCCTTACAGTTAAACATAGGTGCATTAAACATAGTAAGATATTATCATCAGACAGTGTTAAGATAATTATGGATCCAATCCATAATTATCTCAATCATATCAAATCATCAATCATATCAATATAATTATACTCATTATCATAAAATTAGGATTGTCAAAGATAATTAGGATATGATTATGATAAGTCTTCCTTAATAGTAGACATAGATTGATCTTGTATACTTGTATATAAATTGTAATCTTGGAATGAAATAAACCATGGAATGAATTTTCTCCATGGTATCAAGAGCAACAAAATAACTCCCTATTTTATTGCCCTAACCCTACTCGTCGGCTGCCCAACCACACCATACCCGAAAACCAATTTTTAGTCAACAAACCCTAGCCGAAACCACCCTTGTTTTTTCGGCCTCCTCCTTCAAAACCTAACCCTAACTAATTTTGTTCCAAAAACGCTAACCTAGCTGAGAACTACCATACTATTTTCGACAATTTTCAATCAAACCCTAATTAGGGTTCTTCATCTCCTTTATTCTACACACCAAAATATTTCTTTTCTTCCTATTTTATTGTATTTTCTTGGGCAACAATGGGCGACAAACAAAAAATTCATACCGCTCTTGTCGTAAACAACATCAAGAACTTTATTCCTATCACCCTTGAGATGGAAAAAAGGCAAAACTCCTCTTAGGCGGAGTTGTTTAAAATTCATTGCCGAGCATATGAAGTTATAGATCATATTATTCCTTCCAAGTCTTCATCGGAGACCACCGTTGTTGTCCCAAACTTATGATCTCGTTTAGATGCTATAGTACTTCAATGAATTTACAGCACAATCTCCAATGACCTTTTGCACTCCATTTTGAAACCGGACTCTACGACTCAACAGACTTGGGAACGTTTACAAAATATTTTTCAAGATAATAAAATTTCTCGAGTAGTATATCTTGAACACTAATTCACCAATGTAAAATTGGATGATTTTTAAAATATTTTCGCATATTGTCAAGAGTTGAAATGCTTGCCGATAAACTCTCAAATGTTGGTGCGCCGGTGACAAATCAAACAAATGTTAGTTCTCCAATTGATTGCGGGTTTTAATGAACAATTTGATGGTGGGGCTACGTTTATTCAACAAAGAAATCCCTTACCACCATTTTATGAGGTCCGTTCGAGATTGATTCTTGAAGAAACTCGAAAGGTGAAATAGGCGGTGTCGGTGACAAATAGTGTCTGCACCGCCTTTCTTTCTACCAACGTGTCTACAAATGATTTTAGCCCACAAAATTCTAATTCGGGAGGGGCTTCAAATCACAACAATAATGGATCTAAAAGGGGTCAAAATCGCATTAACAACAAAGGTAAAAATAATGGTGGAAGAGGGAAGGGCAGGGTCGGGGCGGCGAAAACACCTTCGGCGGAGGCCGCGGGCAACAACAAGTTAAAACCTACTGGTAGCCGCAACATTTTTCCAGCAATGGGCAATTGGGTCAAATCCTGCAGTGGGTCTGGAACCCGCAACAGTAGGGCCCACACTGCACATACACAATAAATCAGTAGGCTCAACCCAATATTTCAACACGTAGCCCTATGTTTTAGGCAGCCGTCCATAACAAGCATTTTCAGCCCATGGACCATCATCGTCGAGTTATGCTCCAACATACATTGAGCAAGCCATGAACAACATGAGTATCAATGTTCCTGATGACTCATGGTACATGGACACCGGAGAAACCTCACACATGACGATATCTCAAGGTAATCTCTCATCTTATTTTTTATCAGTAATAAAAATATTATCATTGGCAGTGGGCAGGAAATCCCAATTTGTGGTATTGCCCAATTATACCTCCCCAACCCACTTTTACAATTGAATAATGTCCTACATGCACCCAAACTCATTAAAAATTTGATAATTGTGTGTCGGTTCACTACTAACAACAATGTATTTGTTAATTTTGATCTGTTTGGATTTTTTGTGAAGAATTTTCAGACGAGGATGTCAATAATGAGGTGTAATAGCATTGGGGATTTGTATTCCATCACCTCCACTACCAACAACCAAGTCACCACTCCATAGACCTTTGGTGCTCTTTTCTTATGTTATGGCATAACCGTTTGGGACACCCGGGAGCACCAGTGTTCAATTCTCTTAGAAAAATTAAATTGATTGATTGTAATAGTGTTTGGACTCCCATGTTTGCCAGTCTTGCGTTTTTAGGAAGCATGTTAAATTCCATTTTTCTTTATCTTCGTCAAATACTATTATGTCATTTGATATATTGCATAGTGATTTGTGGACATCTCCGATTTTGAGTTCAGCATGTCATAAGTAATATATTCCTATTTTGGATTATTTCACTAAATTTTATGGACATTTCCAATTGGACAAAAATCACAAGTTTCCACTATTTTTAAACAATTTAGTGTCTTTATCCAAACCCAATATGAGAAGTCCATTAAATGTTTTCAATGTGACGGAATTTGTAAATGACCAATTTAAAAAATTTTGTTACAAAAATGGTATGTTATTACGTCTCTCATATCCACATACTTCTTCTCAAATGAAAAAGCCGAAAGAAAAATCCGCATAATCAACAATTTAATGCGCACACTTCTTGCGCATTCGTCCATGCCACCATCTTTTTGGCATCATGTCTTTTAAATGACCACATATCTTTTAAACATTCTTCATGGCAAACTACTTTCAAACATATCATCCACCTAAATACTACACCATCGTATTTCGTCCTACATACATTTGCGTGTTTTCGGGTGTTTGTGCTATCCATTATTTTCATCCACAATAATAAACAAACTTTAAGCCCGTTTCACTATGTGTGTATTTTTGAGATACCCATAAAACTGTAGGGGCTATAAGTGTTATGATATGTCTTAATGGAAAAATAATCATCACTCGTCACGTTGTGTTCGATACATTCCCATTTGCTACCTCTCACACATCTTCCCCACCTTCATATGATTTTTTTTAGACGACGGGATGAATCCAATATTGAGATATCATTTACGAAACCTCTTCCTTGCCATCGGCCCAGTCCGCCTCACCACACCTCTTGGCCCAATAACATAGCTCTTTAACACTACACAAATCCAACCAGTGAGCCCAGGAAACCAAGCCCAAACAGTTAATTCTTCTCGGCCCAACACTATTTCCGAGACTCTACTGCCTCCGTCCCAAATTTCAACCCATCCTCGATCCATTGAAACTCATGCAATGCACGAGATTTTTCGACTCAAGCATCATTTTAATTTAACATCCTCAGTCCAACCATCACCTATTCCAAAAAAATTGAAAGATGTTCTAACTGATCCGAATTGAAAAGCTGTCATGTTAGACGAAATTAATGCTCTTATTAAAAATAAGATTTGAGAATTGGTGCACCATCCACATAATGTGAACATAATACGTTCTATGTGAGTTTTCTATCATAAAAAGAATTCTGATGGTTCTTTTGCGAGGCACAAAACTCGTCTCGTTGGTGATGACATGTCTTAGCAGGTTGACGTGGATTGTGGTGAGACGTTCAGCCAAGTGGTTAAACCAATGACTATCAGGATTGTTCTTAGTCTAGCATTGTCAAAATCATGGTCCATTCATCAGCTGGACGTAAAGAATGTATTTCTACATGGTCACCTACAGGAAATAATATGAACCGGCCTTTGGGTTTTCGGGATCCGACTCATCCATATTATGTCTGCTTGTTGAAAAAAATCATTATATGGTTTAAAACAAGCACCCATGGCGTGATATAATAGGTTTGACAGGGTTCGTCTCAACACTCGGGTTCTCACATAACAAGTTCGGTCAGTCTTTGTTCATTTATAGAAAAATGATTGACATGACATATATTCTTCTCTATGTGGATGACATCATTCTCACAGCGTCATTTGAGTCATTTGGATCGTCGAAATGTCAATCAACACTATCTCGATCTAGTGCTGAAGAAAAATATCGATGGGTAACTAATGTGGTCTCTGAATCGTGTTGACTTCATAATCTTTTTTTAGAACTTCATTGTCCGATCGAGAAAGTAATCGTGGTTTATTGTGATAATGTGAGTGCGATATACTTATCAGGTAACCCTGTCCAGCATCAACGCACAAAACACATATAAATGGATATCTTGTTAGTCTGTGAAAAGGTTGCACATAGGCAAGTCCGGGTTCTCCATGTACAATCCCGTTATCAAATTATCGATATTTTCACGAAAGATCTTCCGCTCGTACTTTTTGATTATTTCAGGGACAATCTTAGCATAGGAGAACCTTTCGCTAAGACTGCGGGGGCCTGTTTAGATAATTATGGATTCATTATCATAGAACTAGGATTGTCAAAGATAATTAGGATATGATTAGATAAGTCTTCCTTAATAGTAGTCATAGATTGATCTTGTATGCTTGTATATAAATCATAATCTTGGAATGAAATAAATCATGGAATGAATTTTCTCCACACAGTTCAGAAAAAGGGGAGGTGATTTAAATAATACTCCACACCTTTCTGTTTATACAACCAACCCATTTTAATGTGCCACTATTTTCATTTAGTGTCTGTTTGGATTGACTTCTGGGTACCCAGCTTTCGTGAAAATGGCAAAATTGACTTATGGCAGAAGCTAAAATTTGTAGCTTCTGCCAGAAGCACTTCTACCATTTATTTCAATTTTAATTTTATTATTTCCTTTATTACCCTCTTTAATTTCATCAACAACTCTATTCACATTCATTACATTTTTTAAATATCTAGAAATAATTACTAAAAAATTCAAATATACAACTTTCATTACTCTCTTTAAATATCTAGAAATAATTACTAAAAAAATCCAAATATACAACTTTCATTACCCTCTTTAAATATCTAGAAATAATTACTAAAAAAAATCAAATATACTACTCATGTTCTGTTTTAATTAAAAAAAATCAAATATACTACTAAAGTTGACATTTTTTCATGTGTAATTGCATATTGGAACTTTAAACTCCTCAAACATCCTAACGTTGTTCGATTATACGAGGATTATCCTTCTCCTTTTTCTATTGTCTTCTTTCAAATACTCCGAATATTACTAACATAATACATTATATTTTGAACAAACAAGAAATAAATATACCCAAGTTGAAGTATCGATATTTTTTATTATTTTTGAAGAATTGCCTGAAGAGCGCCGCGGCGCCTCCTCCCAAGGGTCGCGGCTCCTTCGGCGTGAAAATATTTAAATACTATTTTCACTTTAAATTAGTATTGTAATAATATTCTACTAATATTTAAGTAATATATTGCACTTTAAATTATATTATCTATTTGTAATTTTTATTTACATACTTCCATTTATTAGTAATTTTTATGTAAATGTATTGATTAAATGTCAATTTTGGTAATTCTACATTCAAAAGCAATTTTGATCAAAATTATTCAAACATCATTTATTGATAACAATCACTTTTTCATTGTTGCATCCAAACATAAATCACTTCTGTCAGAATCACTTTTAACAAAATCACTTCTGCCAGAAGCACTTCTGCCCACCGCTAATCCAAACAGGCCCTTAGTCTTGTTTCAAAAGAGTTTTTTAAACAAAATTGTCCCTTAACTTTAGGAGTTGGTCTAACTTTATCCTTAATGTATTCTGTTAGGCACTTATGTCTTTTAACTTTGCTAAACTTGAGCAAATTTAGTCCAACTAACAGAACCATTTATTGCTAAACTTGAGCAAATTTTTATGTAAATGTATTGATTAAATGTCAATTTTGGTAATTCTACATTCAAAAACAATTTTGATCAAAATTATTCAAACATCATTTATTGATAACAATCACTTTTTCATTGTTGCATCCAAACATAAATCACTTCTGTCAGAATCACTTTTAACAAAATCACTTCTGCCAGAAGCACTTCTGCCCACCGCTAATCCAAACAGGCCCTTAGTCTTGTTTCAAAAGAGTTTTTTAAACAAAATTGTCCCTTAACTTTAGGAGTTGGTCTAACTTTATCCTTAATGTATTCTGTTAGGCACTTATGTCTTTTAACTTTGCTAAACTTGAGCAAATTTAGTCCAACTAACAGAACCATCGAATTCAACCAAAAAAAAAAAGATGAAGAAGTGTTTAACCATCTCATGTGCGTCCCACGTGGGTACATTGTCAGATTATATAAGTTCGTTTGGCACTCTGTTAATTGGGATAAAAAATGTCCAAGTTTAGAAACGTTGAAGGACGATAAGTGCTTAGCATAATACATAAAGGAGAAGGTTAGACCAACTCTAAAAGTTAAGGGACAATTTTGATTAAAAACTCTTGTTTCAAAATAATACTTACTATTGATTTCAAAATTTCCCTTTTTAACTTTAATGATACTTCTTCCGTCCCAATTTATGTGATATATTTTTATGTGACACATACTTTAAAAAATAAAAGATTTTTTTTTGAATCTTATAGTTTTAAATAAGCAAAAAATATTTGTGTAATTATAGATTATATCGTTTTGCGTGAAAGATCAAATTTAAAGTTAAATTGTTATCAAATAAGGAACTATTATCCTTTTTTGGGACAGACTAAACAAGAAAGGATATTTTTGGTACGATGTATTTTTGGGCACGAACCAATACACTAGGGGCACGTTTGGTACGCTGTATTACGCTGGACTGCACTGAACAAAAAAATAATACATCGTTTGGTGGGCGTTATCAACCGGACTGGACTGTATTATTTTTAAAAATAGTATATTATGGGTCTCCTACTGTACTAAAAATAAAAAATAAAAAAAATACAGTTCATTATGTATTAATATTCTAATACCGTCCACTATATATTAATACAGTTCAATCTATTATAATACAGTACAATTTATATAAAATTATATAGTTCAGTGCTACGCACCAAACCAGACCTGATATAGATACATCTCTATCACTCTTAAACTTCTTATTTGCTCTACTTTCACGTCAAAGCAGCTAAAACATGTTTTAATAAGAGTAAACTATTCAATGATTCAAAAAATTGTGTACTGATGCCTGCTAGGAAAGGGACATGAGAGAGGGAAACAAACAATCAACATTAAAGATTGAAATTTGAAACTTCAAATCAAAGTTGAAAAACTATTCAATCTAAATGGACAGAGGTCGGTATTGGTTATGAATTAATGAATAATGGGGTCCACCAGTATGGTAGTACTCCCTTCGGATTAAAAAGAATTTTCACTTAGTCATTTGCACACTTCTTAAGAAAATAATAACTCTCAGATAAAAAAAAAGTAATTTGATTAAACTGCCTGTAATTAAATATGTATTGAGATTTGATCACATAGTATTTAATATAAGCAAATCTGAAAAAATAAGATTAATCGTTTCTTAATTTGATAAGTGGACGCTCTTTTTGACTAAAAAAACTAAGTGGACACTCTTTTTTATTCGGATGGAGTAAAACATATTTGATGCTACTCAGATACTCCTTCCGTCTCAAATTATTTGTCGTTTTTTAGTTACACGTTTCTTAAAAAATATTAATTAGGACAATTATTTGACATACTTTACCCTTATTTATATCTATGTTATAATCTTTTTTCGTTAAATATTACTCTATTTATATGTCATATTTATTAATGACAAATGGTAAAATAGAGAAAAAATGATTAAATATGTGTTGAATTTTTAAAACAACACTATTTTTAGTAATCACGATAAATAATTTGAGACAGAGAAAGTATAACGTAACTTGTAAGAATGAGCTGATGTGTAATTGATTTTTTCTTTTTAAAAAATTGTACTATCTACACTTAGGGTGTGTTTGTTACGATGGAAAATGTTTCTTTGAAAACAAGTGAATTTCTTACTTATTTTTAGTGTTTGGTAAGGAAGAAAAAAATATCATTCCAAAGGCATTTCTATGTAATCTAGCAAATCACTATGTGGTGGGATAAAGTAGGAGTGGGGTTTGGAGGTGGCGGGGGTGGGTTTGTCACATGGCGGGGGTTGAGGGCGTTAGGTCCGTGAGAAAAAACAATGAACTTGAAATATCAATTATGTAACTTGTTTTCTCTATGTAGGGTCCCGTGGGCTACGGATTCGTAAAGCGTAAGATTAAAATCCCAAAAATTACGAACAACAAAAACAGTCACTGGATGTTGCCTTCAATGTTGGGTCAACATCTAAGGCAACATTGTAATAAAACAGAATAAACCTTGTTAGAGTAAATACAGCAGAAAAGTAAAAGAACACAAAATTTATATTTTCAAGGGTATATATGAATATATCCTTTGATGGTCGATGACCAAAAGAATTGTATAAATTATATACAATTACAAAGAATTTTTTTTTACAAATTGAGCGTTACAAACGAAAAAGAAATTACATACAAAAATGAAGTCGCAGATGACTTCGCCTAAAGTTACAAAATCTAAAAGATAAAAGACAACATCTTCATTACAATCACTTGAACAATAAGCTTAATCTAGAATAGAGACAACGATTGCAATGTGGGACAAAATGTTGTTAAAACAACTTTAGGCTAAAAGGTTGATCCAGTTTTCTAAGGTAAAATTCGAGAGCTCTCTTGGAAGTTCTTCTTCTCTAAATCTGGATATCGATACTTGTGAAGCTTTCCTCTATTTATAGTGTTGAACTTCCCTTGAAATCCTCACTGATGGTTGCGGAGGTTGAGCAAAAGATGACAACAGCTTGGACCGAGTCTTCTTCCTAAAAATCCTCAACGATCTGTACTTGGTCTAAGCTGCTTTCGCTTCACGTTTTGACTTGGTCTTTCACCACGTTTTAAACACAGCAATCTGGTAAGCTTTCCTAGGTCATTTTTACTCGCAGTAACCTTGTAGCCGGGAAGAATAGGCAAAACAGTTACATAGATGTTGGCAGAAATATTATCGCAACATCGCAGGCAACATCGTGAAGATGTTGTCCTGTGCTTTCGCAGATGTTGTCACAACATCCTATCCAACATCAACAATCTCCCCCTTTTTGTCTTTCTTCACAAAACTCCATAACTGCTAAAATGACTAGGATACTGAGTCTTGATGTAGTCCTCGATAATCTAAGCGATAAGATCGGTTTCGTGCTCCTTAACTCTGCGATTCAAGATTTCAAGCAAGGTGGTATCGATGTTATGGTTAGTTAGGAGTTATATTATATTTGTCGTGACTTACTTTCAGCAGAAGCGAGCATAGTTAGTCTACAACCATAACACTAATCCACATCAGGCAAACATACATATATATATATATATATAGAAAATAAGCACAAAGATATATCTGGAAAAATCATACCTAAATATCCCATAATTAATTATTACAAAAAAAAAAAATTGTATCCAAATGTCAGTTAAAAGACACCAAACCATTAACCAAATGATTGTTTACATAGTAGAGATCGAGCAACATCAATATTCTGAAACGTCTATGATATTCAGGCGCCGTGGCGCCAGTTTGCAGGGCCATGGCGCCGACGCGGGATTTCTGAGTTTTGAGCCGAATTTGTCACGTTTTCAGGGTGCAAAATGGATAACTTTTCCTTAACCCTTTACCTAAAGGATTCCATAACTTTTCCTTAACCCTTTACCTAAAGGATTCCATAATTTTTCCTACCTACATAATCTCTAACCCTTTACCTAAAGGATTCTTGGGCTATAAATAGTCTCTACATCATTAGAAGAATTCATTCCATATTTCATTCTCCATCCACCATTCCATTCCATTCTATCTTGTAAATATTCCACAACACAATCCTTGGATGCTAGAAGGCTTGGAGACTTGTTCTTGAGTATTTTTCTTTTCTTTTTTTTGCTTTGTTTATTTCAGTTCATGTATGGAGATTATATTAGTTCTTAGCGTGACTATGGCCAGGAGCTAATTACTTTATTAGGGATTTTCTTGTGATTCACTTGAAACTCTATTCATGAATTAATATATTAGTTTGACTTCTTCTTCACTTATTTAAGATTTATTCAATAGTTGTTTTGATTCCTTGATAATTAACTGATCACTAGTTATCATCACTTATATGAGTTCTAATCGAAATCCGAAAGGGGAGATTGTGAATATGCTATAGTTGAATAAACATAGGTTTAAATCGTGGACGAAAGTACCCCGATACTTGTGTAGCTTAATAGGTTATTGCTCTTAATCCTCCTTTGTAGTCAATCTTGTCACCGAAAGATAAAAGGGTTCTCCATTGGGGTTGAGTGTTTATATTACCTTAACAGGAGTATAAAACGGTCTAGTTAACCTGCTATCTTAACGTAGAAGAAGAAGTTAGTCTAATTGTATTAAGGATTGAATAGAGTGGATATTTTATGATCTTGGAAGTCCTAATTCTCCGTCATAACTGATTTAAATCAAAGTATTTTCATAATTAGTTTATTTCCTGCATTATTAGTTTAGAATTCCAACTCAATTAACGTTAACCAAATAGAAACTAAAGCATAGATAATCAGTACTTGAAAACCAGTCCCTGCGGACGATATTCGGTCTTACCTAGACTATATTACTTGTCACGATACGTGCACTTGCATTTAGTGTGTGCATAAATCGCACATCAAGTTTTTGGCACCGTTGCCGGGGATTGACGTACTTTCAATATCGATTTATCTATTCTTATTTCTAATTTGGTTGCTCCAAGAACAAGTTTCTAACTTGTTCTGCGAGCATATTTTTGTCACCTTTTGTTGTTTTCTTATTTTGCAGGTTAAATTCGGAAAAAAAAAAGCGAAAAATAAATAAATTAAAATTCAGGACACATGGACTACTACTATCAGAGACAATGACGTCATCAACAACAACTTAACCCACTGGTTCTAGAGGAAGATCTAGATGAGTTGCAGTCAGACATACTGTTACACCCCGTAGTTCCAGGGTATGTATACGAGGAGGTACGTACGAGAATACGACATAAAAATTGGAAAGGAAGAAAGATGTGATTTTTCGACGGAAAAGTTTCCGGATTTTGTGAAGGAAAAAGGTTCGTTAATGGGAATTGGATTCCCAGATTTGGTATTCGGACTTCTGGGATTATTTTAGAATTATGGAATTTTATTTCCGGAATTGGTCACGTGGGGCCAGGGAAAATTCTGATTTTGTGGGGCCCACTTTATTTTCGGATTTTTGGCTTTACGAATATTTTCGGGAGATGAAATATTTTGGACGAGTAGGGGGCGACACGTGTCACCCCCATATGGCCATGTTGGCCGAATGGTTGGTGGACAAGTGTCTTGGGCGTTGTGGTGGACAAGTGTCTTGGGCGTTGTGGTGGACAAGTGGCTAGCCACTTGTCCCAATTTTGTGGTGGACATGTGGTTGGTAGAATCCACACACACATGTCCCCAATCTACACCTTACATTTGCTTTAATCCTAGCCCTTGATTTCTCTATAAATACCCCCTTGATTTCAAGACTTTATTCATCCACTTAGAGAGTTTCCAAGGCAAAAATTATACTCCCTCCCCTTAGGTAGTTCTCGTCCAACACACCCCCCCCCCCTTTGTGTAGAAAAATTCTTCAAGTGTTGTTGTTATTCCAAATACCTTAGCCTAAATCCCTTGTAGTATTCCAAAGTTATCTCTATACTAAGAGCCCGGAAATACCACTTTATTCCTTTAGTCGCTAAATGAAACCCTAGGAAAATCTTCATAGATGGATGAAGTGTTAAGAGAAGTTGTTTAGAAACTTCTAAGGGTTGCTTGGAGCGGGTTGGAGCGTAAGGAAGTGGAGCTAAACGTTGCTCAGGATCGACTTATAAATCTTGGATAATTTTGGGCTTACCGAGGTAATGATCTTTATCCCCCTATTGTAATTGGAGATTACATGTTGTAGTAATGTATAGTTGAGTATACTATATATAGAATGAATATTGATAAGAATTGAACTGTATTTACATTGTTTGTATTTGATGGACTTGTAGTATTATTGTGGGGCGGAATTGTACACGTCCAGGTTAGGCGTGTAATCCACGGAGTTGTTGGCACAGTAGCGGGCCTTGATATAGGAGGATTTTATGTGGTTACGGGAGGGGAGGGGAGGTCTTTGAATTTTCCGTAGAATATGGAACCTTGTACTTAGAAATATTCTACGAAGGGATCTAGAAGTTAATAGGCGTTTTATGGCCATTATAGGTTGAAGATTACGAGTAGCGTATTCTACTTGAAGGGTGGAAAAGGCCATGCGTTATAGTACTTTGGAGCGTTTTGCTTATTGTCGATAATCGTCGCGAGGTATGTGAACCTCTTCCTATCCTTTCTAGCATGATTGTTGTGAACTATGTAGTACGGTAGGCGTACGTGTGTTAAACGAATTTGGTTGGTTTAAAACATAAAGTGTTATAATGGCTTTATGGGAAGTTAATTATAACGACTTTATGTAGGTAAAAGAATGGTTTATTGATTTTAAAAGATAAGAGACTTGACTTATATTTGACTTGATATGATACGTGAAGAACTTGAATTGTGTAGAAAGTTGTGAAACCTCATTCGTGAGTAATGAGTACTTGGTTTTTAATAATAATGTTATATTGATTTCGGAAATGGGAATGAGTATCGAACAAGTCATTGCATCGTTAATAAAGGAAAATGTAATGACTAATTAACTTAAAACAAGTAGAATCTTCCATCTGCATAGAAGCTAAGATAAGACAAAATTGTATTACATTTCCTAGATCATGGCTGCTTTAATAAGATCATTAAAAACAAGTTTTGATTTTCTTAAAAATTCCAAAGTAAGGGACTTGATTTATAAAAGAGAGAGACTTGAGAATTTGAAGTGTTTTTGTTTAAAAGGAAGGCATGGTTTTGTCTTAAAATGGTCTAAAAAGGAAGGCATGCTTTTGTCTTAAGTCGGTTTAAAAAGAAGGTATGGAAACTGTTTTGGTTTACTTAAAAAGATAGTTACTCTATTTTGATACTACGGGTATCGTGTGACTTTTGTGAAAGAAATGGATCTTTTTAGAGAGTCGAAGTATGTAGTACTTTGGGGTTAAAACCCGGATTTGTTGACATGAAATAAAAGTACCCTGTGTGAGTAACTTGCCTATGTTTTTCTTGTGATAGCCTTGTAATACTTTCTTGTTGGTTCGATAAGTAAACATGCTAGGATACTACGGGCGTTAGTATCTTGGGACTTTTATGTGAAGGGGTTTTTCTTGTTGTGCTTATGTTGTTTACGATAAGCCGGTTGCGCTTGTATTACATCACATACCCCCCTGACTTGTTATGTTGCCGGGGGTTAGCTGCCCCGTCGAGGAATACCTCATGCGGGTCCATGAGACCTATCGAGCTGCGGGAGTTCAGGAACGCCCAGGGTGTATTCTGCCGTCGCGAGGAATACCTCATGCGGTCCATGTGGCCATGCGGATTGCGGAGTCGGGATGTTCTGTCACGACCCGACCGGGCGCGACTAGTACCTCTTGGGGTACCACTATCGGTATATGTCAGAGAATAGCAGCGGAACATAACACAACACATAACTTCATAACAAGGGTAAAACATAAGCGGCCACCATAAAGTGCCTTATAAACATACTTAAACAAAGTATTTATAATACAACTGGTTCTTATAGCCCAAAATATATAGGTGGCCACAGACCTCTAAAGATAACAACTGTGGCGGGACGGGCCCCGCCATACCCTGGATGTACAAAATACCTATAGCATCAGGGAATATCCATACCAATAAATAAGCTTCCGAGAATGAGCTTCGACAGGAATAGTGATCCAAGAACGAGGATCCTCAATCGCTTACCCTTACTGCGGCATGAGCAGCCCAGGGAAGGGTCGATAACAATATGTACCAAGTATGTAAAGGCGGGAAAATCAGAATATGATATCAGAAGTCTAAAAGCAAGCTTGAGTCATGGAAGAAAATAAAATACCTTTTCGTGCCTTACTATGATAGAGTGACAAATATATATACATATATAATCGCATAAAATAGGAGGCTCATGATCAAACAGGTACCTCGCCCGTAGTATCAAAAAGAAACCATCCTACTCCCGGGACTATTTCACCGCACGGGTCTGTGGACCGCAGGTACTCTTGCATCGGTGTACTGTGGCATGGGACTATTTCACCCGCATAAGCCCATGGGACTCGCATGAGGTATTCTCGCATCATGGGTAGCTAATCCACGGAGCAATTGGTATAACGATCTTGGGGACTTTCCCGCCGGATATACTCTTACCAAAGCGGATGGTATAACGATCTTGGGGTACTTCGGATATACTCTTACATGGAGCGGATGGTATAACGATCTTGGGGCTTGCCGCCGGATATACTCTTATCTTTGTGCGGATGGTATAACGATCTTGGATGCCTCGGATATACTCTTACATTGGCGGATGGTATGGCGATCTTGGGGCTGGCCTCGCATACTCTTACACTGAAGGAGGTGGTATGGCGATCTTGGGGCTTGCCCGCCACATACTCTTACCTACATCCTGTCATCATATCATAATAATAATAAGTTAAGAAAACTTATAACTTCTTTTTAGTCTTGTTCACATACTTCTCATTTTAGTTTACTTAAGGCACTTAACCATATCTTTAATAAAGAACAGGAATTAACCCAGTACTACATACTTCAACTCTTTCAAAAGTGACTCTTCTTTATACATAAAAGCCTTTGGGCAATTGATGCCTTTAAATCAATTTGCCTCTTCATAATTATCTTACTTAGAGTAAATCCCTTCTCATTAACCTTTTATGAAGCTAATAGACCAACTTCTCATAAAGGTGTTATATTAACTCTATACTTTAGTAAAAATCATACTTTTCCCTTAACGAGGACTTATACGTTCTAAAGCGAAAAGTCATTTTATACTCAAAACAAGTAAGAACACCAAATCTTGTCGTCTCCGCACTACATAGTTTCATCTATTCATGCTCAAGAGATAGGAAAGCTTCACATACCTCTTTGGTCAATCCACTTGCCAAGTCAAACTCATGAGTAATATTTCAACCTATAATAGTCGTGATCGTTTATTAACCTCTAATCTTAATGTAGAACAATCCAAGTTCAAAGTCACTAAATTCTAAGAAAAATCGGGCGATTTCCTTTGTTTCTACTCACTTTGCCACCTTTCTCAAGGCCGAAATTATCATCAAAACACCACATTTTAGGCTCAATCAATCCAACAATTCAAAGGGATTTCCACCCAAAATTTACGCCTCGTAAGTTTACAACAAATCACTTAACAATTCTAAGGTAGTTTTTAGGCTACAACAAGCTCATTTGTTCTTCTTAACCCATTCTTCATATCCAAACCACATTTACTTGCATGCAAAGACTACAAGTGCATTATTTTACTACCACAAGATCTTGCTTTCTAAGCGTGCAACACTAGAACTAAGTTTAAAGGAAGAAATGTTACCTTAAAGTTTTAGCCAAAACTTATTCCAAATATTGCTAGCTTCCTTGCCAAGAACACTACCACAACAATGCCAACAAGCTGAAGCTACAAGCCTTTTCTTGTTCTTAACTTTCAGATTTTTCTAAGGGTTTTTAGAGAGAAGGAGCAATTTGAGAGAGAGAAGATGAAAGATAGACAATGACCAAGTCTTGGTCAATATATTGCATGCAACAGAAAATCAGATGGGGACACTTGTCACCTCCCATGGTCTCTTTAAAACAAAAATCAGATTTTCTAAGTTTTTCCCAAATTCGCCGCCTCGGCGCGCAGCCCGCCAGCGCAGTTTCGCTGCCTCGCGCGGGCTCTTGCACGGCTGCAACTTCTGCGACCTGCAGACTTTAGGCGCCGCGTGCATACGCCTTGGCGCCATGCCGGCGCTTTGCGAACGCTGCGATCACATTGAACTTGTAACTCTCATAACTTTCTACTCCGCCGCCATCGACGGACGGTTGGTTGCGTTGGAATCAAGACTCAACGAACTACGTCCTAGTCCTTTAAAATACTTAGGAACTCTCAACGAATCGGGTCATAACCCGCCTCAAAGTTGACTAAAACCGTCCGAACGACCGTCAACTCGCCGGAAATTTTAAGTCTTACATACTTTGACGTTTCCATACGTAGGTCGAACTACGGTATAACGGTTTGCCGTGGGTTAGCTACCCCGATGCGAGAATACCTCATGCGGGCCTAGGTGGCTATGCGGATCGCGGGAGTTCGATTAGGCTCGCACTTTGATCGAGGCGAATGGCGGCCGATCATGTGGCGGTCTAGAAAGACCTCGCGATCTGATTTTATAGCATTGTTGAGTACGGTAGGTTCTAATAGTCGGCTATGCCTTCGTACTTACCCCGTACGGTTTTTATAACACAGGTGGGACCTGGTGTTCATGTGTATTCCTTGATGTTATTATATCATGGACTGCCGGCAGTGAGGAAGGAATTCCACGGGCATGATTGATATTGTGGGCATGAGACCCATGGTTATATTTGAGTGATGACTTTGAGGGCGTGAGTCCCTGGCTTGACATGACTGCTTATATATTGTGTACTGTAGTTTGGTTATCATACATGTCTCCTATTTTTATCTGATTATTATGATTTCATCTCGTCTTTCGGTTTCACATACTTGGTACTGTTATCGACCTCTCCCGGGGTTGCGTTACATGCGGTAGAGTACACCAGTTGTTGATCCTCGCTCATAGGATCACAGTTCAACGTTTTGGGAAGCTTCGTTTCTCTGGAGGCTTATCTTGTGGTATAATTCCATGAGAGTGTAGGTTCTTATACATTCAGGGGTATGGCGGGGCCCTGTCCCGTTGTTGTTGTTATAAAACTCTTAGAGGTCTGTAGTACTGTTGTGGGCAGGGTTTGTAAAGGATCTGTTGTCAAGTTTTTATTTATATATCTGAGAAAGGTAACCGTTTTGGTTGCTTTGTTTTCTTATTTCCATTTATCTTTCATGAGTTTTTATTTTCGCTGATTTTCTCGATGTTGTATCACTAGGGTGCCGGGTAAGACATCGATCGCGGACCAGTGGTCGTGACAAAAGTGGTATCGAGCGATTAATCCTCGGAAAAAGTGTCTCTGAGTGTATCTAGTAGAGTCTTGATTATCGGCGTGTTGTGCACCACCTATAATCGGAGGCTATAGGATATTTAGGATTGATTTCCATTCTTCTCACTCTGAGATCGTGCCTTAAGAGGCATGTTATAAGTTGGACTCCTCGGCGTATTCTTTTACCGATTATGCCTCTGCGCGCAAGTGAGCCCGGAAGGGCAAAGCGGCAGAGGAGGCTGCGAGTAGAATCTGAGAGGGTTACGAGGGCCTGAGCCCGGTCATTACGAGATAGTGCTTCATTCGGGGAGTTCTGCGCCGCTAGCCCGGGAGAGTTTAGAGTAGTAGCGATAGCCTGCGAGACCACGATACGAGCCTCTAGTCACGGCCGGGGAACAAAGGATATGGTTACAAGGAGATGGCGATTACTAGCTAGCTAGGCTTGTAGCGAGGCATGAGGACGAGCGAGTCGAGGTTCCGATAGTACGATGGTTCACCCTAGATCCAGATAGTTTGAGATTTGGGACTTCTTGAGTTGCATCCACCGAGTTCTATGGATTGAGGCGAGAAGATCCTCGGGAGTTTATTCGACGATTCTGACGGATCATGAGAGTGATCAAGGCCTCGAGATGAGTCGAGTATTAGGTTCACATCGGCTGCGTGATACTGCAGTCGACCGGTTTGATTCATGGGGACTATCCCGGGGGGGGAGCATGCACTTCCAGCTGTTTGAGACGAGTTCTCAGAGGCGTTTCTTAGCCATTTCTTGCCTCCGTAGATGAGGAGGGCTCGGGCCGAGGGATTGTTGATGTTGGGGCAGTACGGGCGGACGGTTCGGGAGCAATGTAGAGTTTGACTCATTGGCTCGGTACGTCCCCGTTTTAGTGGCAGACATGGAGGATAGAGTGCACCGATATGTCACGAGACTTAGCGATTATTTTAATAGAGGTTGTACAAGAGTAGCTCTTGATCGGGCATGGACATTGCCAGCGTCTGAGCTTACGCAGCGTGAGAAAGCGTAGAGATCGACGAATTAACGAGATCGGCGAAGAGGGCGAGCAGAGGTCCTTTGGTAACTTTCGAGGCGGACCTTCTCCGGCAGCCAGATCGTTATGCGCCTCGCTAGTCTGAGTGGTCCTCCGAGCTTGAACATTCGGGGTATCGGGAGTTGGTGAGCTCCGGGGTTTAGTTCCAATTTACATAGGTTCTAGCGGCCCGTTCGATTTTCCCTCGGTGTTCACTATGTGGTAGGCGTCATCGAAATGTCGTCTTTTACTAATGCTTGTTTTACTGCGGCCGTCGGGGCCATGTGAGAAGAATGTCCTAGTAGGAGGATACGGATGGGATGACTCGACTACCAGTCGCAGATTCAGTGGTTCGGAGAGGAAGGGGTGTTAGCCAGATGAGGCCAACCTCGCCTCGGTGTGGCTGTTGTGGTAGGTGTCATTGTGGGGAGTGTCGTACTACGTCGACAACTTGTTATGCTTGCGGCCAGCAGGGCCATTTTGCGAGAAATTGTCCGACCAGAGGTGGCGCGGAGGTTACGACTTCGACGCCGGGATCGTGGTGGTTCATCACCTTCTATAGCTATCGCCCAGAGCGTGATTTGGATTAGAGCGACAAAGGGAAAGTGAGGCAGTAGTTACATGTATATCCTTAACCCTCTAGAGACTAGTATGCGTGATATGATGACTTAATGTTAAGTGTTATGTTCGGATAGCATTGTGTAAGTTGTGATTAGAAAAACATCGGTAGTTGAAAAGGTAAGTATGGGGACATGGAAGGTGTGAGCCTTAGAATATTACATGTGGAGACCTTAGATACAAGGCCGTCTTGAGTAAAAGATTTTACGTTTTTGATCCTTGTCGAGATACATTGTATACGCGGGGTATATTCATGTGATGAGTCCATGAGTGGTGTGAAATGAAAATGGGTAGTTAAGCTTAGAAGACCACTAGGTTCTCATGACTTGAATAGTGAGATTGTTCCGGACAAGGAATGAGAGTTTAGTACGAAGTGGGTCGGGTTGAGGCCATATCGCGGGTCAACCCACAGCCCGGAATGTGGTGGGATCAGTTTGAGGTGGTCACCAGATGATAAGTCGTGAGGGTGTTAGGCCCAAGTTTAGGTAACCATCGTATGAGTTCGTGGATCGTTCGACCGATGGTCGGGCGATGAGTCACCCATCTTGTCTTTCAGTCAAGACTATTTACTCGGCGGAGGGTTATGCGAGATGTTATATATCAGGAAGGTTGTAAGGCTGCATGGGGTTCCTACTTTTATTTTATGACAGGCAGTGGAGCCCAGTTCACGGCTATTTCTTTTTTTTCTGAAGGTTTTACCAGGCGGGGTTAGGAACTCGTGAGTCTCGATGTGCATCCACCCCGCCTGACGGACAAACAACGCGTATTATCCAGACATTTGAGGATAGGTTACGGGCCGGTGTTTTGATTTCAGGGGTAGCTGTGAGGATTATTTGCCTCTTGTTGAGTGAGTATTATAATAGCTACCATTTTAGTATTCGGATGGCGCCTTATGAAGCCTTGTATGGGCGGAAGTGTAGGTTGCCAGTCGATTGGTTCGATGTTGGCAAGGTTCAGATAGTTGGTCCATACTTGATTCAGCAGGATGTGGATAGGGTGAAACTTATCCAGAAGAGGTTATTAGCAGCTCAGAGTCAACAGAAGTCGTGCGGATAATCGGCGTCGACACTTGGAGTTCAGGTTGACGGTGGGTCTTCTTGAAGGTACCACCCCGGAAGGGTGTGACGAGATTTGGAAAGCAGGGGAAACTTAGCCGAGGTACTTTGGGCCTTTTCAGATCGTTTGAAGAATAGGCCAGGTTGCCTATAAGTTAGCACTGCCGTCCGACTTAGGAGGCGATGCGTCGATCTTCCGTATTGCTTTGTTTGGAAGAGTATCGGAGATCCGTCAGTGTTCCCGTTAATGATGACCAAGTTGGAGATAGTAACCACGAGATTTTGAAAATCAAGCAATGACAAATGTACGTATATTAGGAAGAGTTCGAGTGTGGCGAGGAGATGCGACGAGTAAGAAAATAGGCGAAGATGTGTTAAGAAGATGGAAGTGTCCTTTTTATAAGTAAGGATGTGAAGAAAGTATCCTTTGGACCATGGGTGGAGCTAATAGTATTGTTATACGCTTTAGAGATGATTCTTCGTTGGCTTGGATGTGAGTTTTTCCGCGTATGTTGTATTATGGCCATGTGTGGCATAATTGGTTCCGTAAGTATAGTAGGGAAGACTATACCGGCACAAGTATGCTTGGAGACTTAGAAGGAACATTCGGGACGAATGTTTCTAAGGGGGGAAGAATGTTACACCCCGTAGTTCCAGGGTATGTATATGAGGACGTACGTACGAGAATACGACATAAAAATTGGAAAGGAAGAAAGATGTGATTTTTCGACGGAAAAGTTTCCAGATTTTGTGAAGGAAAAAGGTTCGTTAATGGGAATTGGATTCCCAGATTTGGTATTCGGACTTCTGGGATTATTTTAGAATTATGGAATTTTATTTCCGAAATTGGTCACGTGGGGCCCACGGGGAAAATTTACGGTTTTGTGGGGCCCACTTTATTTTCGAATTTACGAATATTTTCGGGAGATGAAATATTTTGGACGAGTAGGGGGGCGACACGTGTCACCCCCATGTGGCCATGTTGGCCGAATGGTTGGTGGACAAGTGTCTTGGGCGTTGTGGTGGACAAGTGGCTCATGTGGTTGGTAGAATCCACACACACATGTCCCCAATCTACACCTTAAACTTGCTTTAATCCTAGCCCTTGATTTCTCTATAAATACCCCCTTGATTTCAAGACTTTATTCATCCACTTAGAAAGTTTCCAAGGCAAATATTATACTCCCTCCCCTTAGGTAGTTCTCGTCAACACCCCTTTGTGTAGAAAAATTCTTCAAGTGTTGTTGTTATTCCAAATACCTTAGCCTAAATCCCTTGTAGTATTCCAAAGTTATCTACATACTAAGAGCAGAATACCACTTTATTCCTTTAGTCTCTAAATGAAACCACAGAAATCTTATAGATGGATGAAGTGTTAAGAGAAGTTGTTTAGAAACTTCGGGGTTGCTGGAGCGGGATGGAGAGTAAGAACGTGGATCTAAAAGTTGCTCAGGATCGACCTATAAATCTTGGATAATTTTGGGCTTACTCAGGTAATGATCTTTATCCCTATTGTAATTGGAGATTACGTATTTGTAGTAATGTATAGTTGAGTATACTATATATAGAATGAATATTGATAAGAATTGAACAGTATTTACATTGACCGTATTCTGATGAGACTTGTAGTATTATTGTGGGGCGGAATTGTACACGTCCGGTTAGACGTGTAATACTCTGGGAGTTGTTGGACTGGTAGTGGGCCTTGATATAGGAGGATTTTTATGTGGTTACGGGGGGGGGGGGGCGGGGAGGTGCTACCGAATTTTTCGTAGAATATGGAACCTTGTACTTAGAAATGTTCTACGAAGGGATCTAGAAGTTAATAGACGTTTTATGGCCATTATAGGTTGAAGTACTACGAGTAGCGTATTCTACTTGAAGGGTGGAAAAGGCTAGCAAGGTTATAGTACTTTGGAGCGTTTTGCTTATTGTCGATAATCGTCGCGAGGTATGTGGACCTCTTCCTATCCTTTCTAGCATGATTGTTGTGAACTATGTAGTACGGTGAGCGTCACGTGTGCTAAGCAATTTGGTTGGTTTAAAACATAAAGTGTTATAATGGCTTTATGGGAAGTTAATTATAACGACTTTATGTAGGTAAAAGAATGGTTTATTGATTTTAAAAGATAAGAGACTTGACTTATATTTGACTTGATATGATATGTGAAGAACTTGAATTGTGTAGAAAGTTGTGAAACCTCATTCGTGAGTAATGAGTACTTGGTTTTTAATAATAATGTTATATTGATTTCGGAAATGGAAATGAGTATCGAACAAGCCATTGCAGCGTTAATAAAGGAAAATGTAATGACTAATTAACTTAAAACAAGTAGAATCTTCCATCTGCGTAGAAGCTAAGATAAGACAAAATTGTATTACATTTCCTAGATCATGGTCGCTTAATAAGATCATTAAAAACAAGTTTTGATTTTCTTAAAAATTCCAAAGTAAGGGACTTGATTTATAAAAGAGAGAGACTTGAGAATTTGAAGTGTTTTTGTTTAAACGGAAGGCATGGTTTTGTCTTAAAATGGTTTAAAAAGGAAGGCATGCTTTTGTCTTAAGTTGGTTTAAAAAGAAGGTATGGAAACTGTTTTGGTTTACTTAAAAAGATAGTTACTCTATTTTGATACTACGGGTATCGTGTGACTTTTGTGAAAGAAATGGATCTTTTTAGAGAGTCGAAGTATGTAGTACTTTGGGGTTAAAACTCGGATTTATTGACATGAAATAAAAGTGCCCTGTGTGAGTAACTTGCCTATGTTTTGCTTGTGATAGCCTTGTAATACTTTCTTGTTGGTTCGATAAGTAAACATGCTAGGATACTACGGGCGTTAATATCTTGGGACTTTTATGTGAATGGGGTTTTCTTGTTGTGCTTATGTTGTTTACGATAAGCCGATTGCGCTTGTATTACATCACATACCCCCCTGACTTGTTATGTTGTCGGGGGTTAGCTGCCGTCACGAGAATACCTCATGCGGGTCCATAAGACCTATCACGAGTGCGGGAGTTCAGAACCCGGGTGTGTTCTGGCCGTCTGAGGAATACCTCATGCGGTCCATGGCCATGCGGATTGCGGAGTCGAGGATGTTGTCGTGGGTTAGCTACCCCGTCGAGGAATACCTCATGCGGGCCTAGGTGGCCTATGCGATCGCGGAGTTCGAGTTAGGCTCGCATTGATGCGAGGCGAATGGCGGCCGATCATGTGGCGGTGCAGAAAGACCTCGCGATACGATTTATAGCATTGTTGATGCGGTAGGTTCTAGTAGTCGGCTATGCCTTCGCACTTACCGTGCAGGTTTTATAACATGTGGGACACGGTGTTCATGTATTCCTTGATGTTGTTATATCATGATTGCCGCGATGAGGAAGGAATTCCACGGCGTGATTGATATTGTGGGCATGAGACCCGTGGTTATATTTGAGTGATGACTTTGAGGCGTGAGTCCACGACTTGACATATTTGCTTATATATTGTGTATTGTAGTTTGGTTATCATACATGTCTCTATTTTTATCTGATTATTATGATTTCATCTCTTTCGGTTCACATACTTGATACTGTTATCTTCCCCTCCTTCGAGCTGCGTTCATCACCGCAGTAAGGTACACCAGTTGTTGATCCTCGCTCATAGGATCACAGTTCAGCGTTTTGGGAAGCTCCGTTTCTCCGGAGGCTTATCTTGTGGTATGATTCCACTGAGTGTAGGTTCTTATACATTGGGTATGGCCCGGGCCTGTCCGTCGTTGTTGTTATAAAACTCTTAGAGGTGCAGTAATCTTTGTTGTGGCGGGGTTTGTAAAGGATGTAACTCGCTATTGAGTTTTTATGTATATATACAGAAAGGTAACCGTTTTGGTTAGCCTGTTTTCTTATTTCACTGTTTATCTTTCATGAGTTTTTATTTCCGCTGATTTTCTCTGATGTTGTATCACTAGGGTGCCCGGGGTAAGGCACCAGTCGCGGGCCCGAGGTCGGGTCGTGACACATACTCGTGCTACTTTGATGCGGACTCGGTTTATGGGTGAGATAAGGTGTCCTCAACAATTTGGAGACCAAATAGAGGCGTAATAGAAAGGATGAGCAACACCTCAAAGCAAATTTGCCTGGCGACATTGTGTGGGAAGTGATAAGCAAATTGAGGCGGAATCACGCCTGGTGTTGAGAAATCGCGAGATAGTTGGTGTAGAAGGAAAAGATTACTAAGATCAATTATTCACCTTTTTGGATTACTGGAAATTCTTTCTGTCACTGTGCGAAGAAACACCACCGTCATCACTGTTGATCCCCAATAGGAAGTCCGTACCATCAGGGCACCCTGAGTTGAGAGATGTTGGGAATCTCACGATTCCTACATTATAGAGAGCTAGAAGACAAGCGTGTCTTGTGTACTTGAGGATAATCTTATATCTGAAGCCATAGTTGAAAAGATTGTTGTAGAAAAAGTGAGACTGCAACAATAACTATGCGGATTAAGGCGATTCGCGAAGGATCCAATGGGCACTCGTAAAAGGTTAAGCTGCGTCCAGGCTAAAAGGCGTTAAAGACAACGCTTGTTGGAGGCAACCCAATATTTTTAATTATGTTAGTTTGATTTTTGTCTTTAGTTTATTTTATTTTGTCTTGAAACGATTTCACGGTCTTGGGTTCTTGTTTGTGTTGTTGGATGACATGTGGGTGAAAGCTAAATCGAGGGAAAAAAAAAACCGTCGTGCCATGACGCCTAGTCATTGGCAGTGGCGAACTCAGAGAGCCGCAATACTTGGGGCGCTTCGGCGTCGAATCTCAGAGACGTGGCGCCGAATGTTCCGAGAGCCATATTCCGTGCAAATTCCAGAATTTTTCCTCCCAGACCTCCGTTATGACCACTGTGTTGTGTCAGTAAGTTGTCCCTATTTTTTGTCTTCACACATTGGGGACAACGTGTTGATTAAGTTTGGGGGGTGTCTTATATTTTGTTTTATTGTTTTTTGTCACGACCCGACTCGCCGTGGATCGTGCCTACCTCGCACCCTAGTGATCTGGCATCGAGAGAAAATCGAAATAAAAACTTACATGAAACAAGATATCTGATAATGAAATAAAACGGCTAACCAAAATGGTTACCTTTCGAATATATAAATAAAAACTTGAACCCAATTACATCCCTTTTACAAACTCGCCACAAAGATTTTCTGACTCCTAAGAATGTTATAACAACAACGATATGGCGGGTTCGCCATACCCCTGAATGTAAGTACTGCAACGGCAGAGGACTATACCAAAGATAAGCCTCCGAGAAACGGGCTTCCCAACGGCAATCGTGATCCTATGGCGAGATCGACAATCATTTATACCGCGGCGTGAACGCGGCCCCGCGAGGTCGATAACAGTACTAAGTATGTGAAATCGTAAATCTTGAAATCAAATCATAACATTTTAAAACCACTTACAAATACGCATTGAACAACCAATTTAATCGCGAGTGCCACAACATAAGCAAGAGAAAATAGATATAACGTATTTGGTCTTTTCTGGCCGCTTAATGATCGGGCTAGGCCAATCGCCCGTAGTATCATTATGCGAGCCTAATCCGAACTCATGCATCGCGTAGGTCACACAGACCGCATGAGGTATTCTCGTGACGGTAGCTAACCCGCGCATCATCTGGACCCCTAGTCGCGTAGTCAGCATCGCGTGAGGCATTCCTCGACGGATAACACACCGGAGTGATCAATCCCGAACTCCCGACTCAGCGTAGTCACACGATCCGATGAGGTATTCTCGCGTCGAGTGGCAAGTCCCCGGCATAACAAGTCGCGGGTATGTGATATAATAGCAAGACAACAGCTTATCGTTAACAACGTAAGCACAACAAGAATAACCCGCTTACACAAACATCACAAGACACTAACACACGTAGCATCATAATATGTTTACTTATCAAACCATCTTACTACACTTTCTGTAAATCAATACAAGACTTTCATAAACAAATAAGTAAACCTTCTTTTATCTTTCTTAAGTCGTTATACCTAACTTCCCATAAAGCTATTATAACACTTAAGCTTTAAACCAAGTATTTTTTTCTTTCAAAAATGATTCATAACTCTTTGAAATACTTCAAGATTCTTATTATTTAAAACTCGAGTCAAAAGACATCAAAGTAAAACCAAAACAATTTCCATACCTTCTTTTAAACCGATCTCAAGATAAAAGTGTGCCTTCCTTTTTTAAACCATTTTAAGACAAAACCATACCTTCCTTTAAATCAAAGGCACTTTTTCCTTTTTAAAGTCAAGTAGCGATATACTCTTTAAACCAAGGGTCTTACTCTTTTAAAAACAAGTAACCTATACCTTAAATCAAGTTACTTCTTTCAAAATCAAGTTGTTTATAAGTCAAGTTATCATTTTAAATCCAATGATAAAACCATTCTTATTTTCGAAATCATGATAACTTTATTCTTTAAAAGACCACACACCCATTACTCATGAGTGAGGTTTTACAACTTTTTAACATAATTCAAGTCCTTAATATTTCATAACAAGTCACTTAACTATGGAATCAAGTCAGGACACAAAAGGAAAATCAACTTCCTTTAAACACACGTGCCTACCGCACTAAATATATTTCACAAATATCATGCTGAAAGGATAGGAAGAGGTTCACATACCGCGACGATTATCGACAATTAGCAAAACGCTCCACGTGTACTATAATCGCTAGCCTTTTCCACCCTTCAAGTAATACGCTACCGTAGTACTTCAACCTATAATGGCCATAAAACGTCATTAACTTAGATCCTTCGTAATATTTCTAAGTACAAGGTTCCTTATTCCACGGAAAATTTGGCGATCTCCTCCCCGCACACCGCAATCTCCTCCTGCTATCAAGGCCTACCACCGAGCCAACAACTGCAGGAGGTTACACGCCTAACCTGACGTGTACAATTCTACTTCACAATAATACTACAAATCAGTAAATACGATCGATGTAAATACAGTTCAATTCTAGTCAATACTCGTTCTATATATAGTATACTCAACTATACATTACTACAACATGTAATCTCGATTACTGATAGGGGATAAAGATCATTACCGATAAGCCCAAAATTATCCAAGTTTTATTAGTCGATCCCGACAGCGTTAGCTCACTCTTACGCTCAACTAGCTCAGCAACCCTTGAAGTTTCTAAACAACTTCTTAACACTTCAACCAACTGAAGATTTTCTTGGGTTTCACTTTGTGACTAAAGGGAATATAGTAGTATTTCAAGACTCTTAGTATAGAGGTAACTTGAAAATACCATAAGTGATTTGGGCTAAGGTATTTTAGAATAGTAACAATACTAAGACATTTTCTACGAGTGGTATTTCGACGAGAGTCAAGAGGGGAGGGAGTGTTTTGGACGAGAACAACTACAAAGTGGAGGAGTATTTTTGCCTGGAATTTCTCAAGTGTGGAATGAAAGTCTTGCACTTACGGGGTATTTATGTAACCTTGATGGCCAAGATTCAGCCAGTGGAGGTGGAGATTTGGTAAGCTTGAAGCAGTGAAGTCTTCACCAAGTGTCCACCTGACATTGGGACATATGTCCGACAACTTTGGGACATATGTCCACCACAAAATGAGCCATGTGGCCGTCCACGCACTCAACAAAACCGTCCAAACCTACTCCCACTAACCCAAAAACATCTTGCAAGACGGCTTATCGACTGGGCCACAATTAGGTCCAACATGCCACCTAAGGGTGACACGTATCGCCCTCCTATCGATCTAAAATATTTCATCTTAGAAAATATCGTAATGCCAAAAATCCGAAAATAAAGTGGTTCTACAAAATAGTAAATTCTCCCGTGGGCCCAGTGACCAATTCCGGAAATAAAATTCCAATACTTCTAAAATAATCCCGAAGTCCGAATACCAAATCTGAAATCCAATTCATTAACCAACCTTTTCCTTCACAAAACCGGAAACTTTCGTCGAAAAATCACGTCTTTCTTGTTCCAATTTAATGTCGTATTCTCATTTATGCGTCCTCGTGATACATACTACTGGAACTACGAGGTGTAACATTTTGAGTCTTTTGATTTGTTTTGTGTGTTTTGAGTCATATTTTTTAAGATCATGCCGTGTTGTAGTTACTTGAAATGCCTAATGAAGTAAAGTGGAATAATGTAATGGAATTAGAAGCAACCATCTGAACACTTAGGATAGATATACCAAAAATCTATGAAATCGAACTATTTGGGTATCTTTGCTTTATGGCGCTGCTTGTTAGTGATTAAACACGTCTGCAGCAACTACTTCTTTATTTGGCGAAATAGTTAGGATATGCGTTATTGGGAGATGATTCGGGAATTTCGTTTGTTAGCCCTTTCTACCATTCTTTGTCTATCCCAGACATTCAAATTGTATCACTAGCCCGATACTTTGAGCCTAAAAATATGACCTTTCTTGACACCTATAATCCATATTTGGTCATAAGTGAAAAATTGAGATGATTGGAATATAAAGT